>JAAGNO010000479.1:0-46244 GCA_033439905.1 Ceryle rudis
CATATAATATAAAAATCAGGATAATTGGAAAATCAAAAAAGAACAAAAAGTGAAATTTTTTTAGGTTTATTGAGCTGAAAGATTTTGAACAATTCTGGGTTTTATTTCATTCTGTAAAATGTATTGGTTTATTCCATTTTGGAAAACTGCAAAAAATACAGATTTTCTTCCAAAACATAAAATTCAAATTTTGTCCAGACCTAGTAATTAGCAGTAATTATCTCCATATTAATTTGCACATACTGCCTTTAAAGTGTGCTGCCTAAATGTTTATGTTTGGTTTGCTTTGGAAATATCCACTGAACTCGTTTCCAAAAATAATACAGGCCAGCAGATACTCACTCACTCAATTTTCAGAAAGCTTTATGAATCAGAAACACTGGCATCTCTTAAATTACTGGGTGCCTGACTTAGCACAATCTGTCATTGGTTTAAAAAAACCCCATAAAAGTGGTGAAATCCCCTTGGTGTGCTTTGGAACAGAGGCAGATGGCTGCCATCTCCCTGAAGAAGTTTTGTTTTCCTCCTCTCAAAAGGGAAACTTGGCAACACTGTAAGAAACACAAACGACACAGAATAACAAGTTCAGGTGCTTTATGAGAAACTGACATATTGTTTTAAAGTAGCGTAGTACTTTCTTGGGAACTGAAGGATTATGAAATGCCTTGGATAACACACCAGGATACATATATCCAAACTATTTTCAAGCAAAACTGCTTTCAAACTTCTAGGGAAAAACAGAAAACAAAACAAATAACACCACCCATCCACACACCACCACCCCCAAAACCCCTAAACAGAAATTGCATTATGTAGCATGATCTAAGTCACTGGGCCATGTAATAAGCAGTGAAATCTTTGAATCTCTCACATTTTTTACTGAAGTTTTCTATGACTGTGGGACATCTCATATTTTCACTGACACAGACGAAAACCATAGGACAATCACTGTACTCCCCAGCAATTTACTAACAAGCACAGACATGGAGAAACCTGACAATCTTTCATTCTGTTCTGGGCTCAGGAAAATCAATTTTTATGGTGGGCATAGGCCTAGTTCTATTTCCATATAAAAAAACTGCCTTATATCATTGTTTTTCTGTTCCTGTTGTGTTTCCGAACAATTTCAATCTTTAGCCACTCTGTTCATCACCTCCTCACCTATTACTTACACATGGGCTTTACTCTCAACTGACACCTAATCTTTTTCCTCCAAATTTCACCATCCAAACTCTTTCTGCTCACCTTCATTCCGTGTAAAGTCAGGGAAGATCTTTAGTGGCACAACTGAAAGCAGAGGAAAGCAAGCATCTCCATTTCAGTAACAACTGTAGACAGGTAACAAAAATAATAGTCCCTCTTAGGGTGGCTTGGACAAGACATTGCCCAGTAAGAGAAGTCCTGATTTTCAAATAGATTGTAGGGGAAAATTTTTTCTTTTCTTTTCATGTGAGGTGAATGTTTGTGAATCATTTTGGCATGAAAAGAGGAGAAATGCATAGAGTTGTATCTGTTCTTCATATCACAGCATGGATTTCCTAGAGTATAACTGACAATAAGAAGGAGCCAATACCAATCTACATAATCGCAGACATGCAGCTATATTAGCAACAGCTAAACTAGCATTACTTCAGGACCTAAGTTTAAGCATTTCCTCCTTAAACTATATTTAATTTTAGCTTGGCATGCATCTAACCAACACTGAAGTTATTAACCAAAAATTGGGACTAGTCATGCACAAGGGTACTCCAGTAGTTTAGTAGCTTTAGATGATAAAACTCATTGGTTAAGCTGGTAATAACTTTTCTCAAGAATAGCCATTTGTACTGTGATTGATAATCTGGGGCCTACGGATAATGTCAGTCATTCCTGTACAATGAAGTCTCTTGGAGAACATAAATTATCCAGTATAGGACTTTATTGTAAAAAAATGAGAAAGTTAAATTAGTATTTTCAGCAGGCATTTCAAAATAATTTAAAATTTCTTAAGAGATAACTAATGAATTACTTTTGTGCATGACGGAGTCCCACTTAACAACTCAGGGCCTGTCATTTATACACACCGCTGACCAATCTTTACAAATATTTTTCCAAATTTCCTATTTTTTCTGGTTTTGCTATCCAAATTTCTCAACTGAAAACACAGATGAAGCTTTACTCTTCCTTCTGTAGTGACAATACTATCTCACCACAGCTCCAAGTAATTTTTCTAGTGTATACATAGAGCTTGATTGTAATACTTCACCTTTTGTCCTCCAGACAAGTCATTAGAATTTGGGAGTTTCTTGGGGGGGAGGGGGATGTTTAGGTCCCCCAACTCCACTTCTCTTCACAGATGTTTCCAGAATTGTTTGCCTTCCAAACTGTTACAGCCTACCCTTCAAGGAGGACTTTAAAAACCTGATCATAGTTGCAGCTGAAGTGATGCACAAATCCCCTCAAGCTATCTGCAGGGTTCTTCTATCAGCAGCCCTGAGCATCAGTCCTCTCCAGAGAGACTTGTAACAAAGCTTTAGTCAATTCACACAAGTTCAAAGGGAAATGCTCTCTGCACAGGATGATGAATAATTAGGGAATAAGCACTCCTTTGTCACACTGGAATCCAAATTTTCAGAAGCAGATATGTTCCTTTAGGAGAGTCTTGTTCTGCTATAATTTTTCTGAGCATACCTGGCCTAACTACAGTTCTTCATTTCCACACGGAGAAATTACATTACAAAGCTTCACATGAGTCATCTGAACACGTATTTGAAACAATTCCAAATCTCTGAAGGGTTAACTGACTAAATCATCTAATGCATTCAGGCCCCTTCTTCAGTTAACCCTTCCTAGGAGAGGGAACCATCCACCTGCCTGAGATGATCTTGAATTTGTCTACCAACACAAAGATTATGTCCCTTCTAAGAAAGAAATCAGATCACCAAGATCTTACATCCAGTATCAAGATCAGTAAAGTTTTATAAAGATAAATGATCTTATGACTCTTTATAAATATAGCTTTTCACTTTTGATTGTCTGGGTAAGTGTAAGAAAACACCACAATAGGTAAATTCAGTGGAAAAAGGACCAATGTGGTAAATGTATGCATATGCATAGCTTTGAGTTAATTTCACTAGAAATCAGGGCCACTAGTTTTGTACAGTACATACATTAGTATGTATTGATTAGTACAATATATCATTGCATCCTGGCCCCATTAGTTACTTGGTCTTTAAAACTCCAGTGCAGAGCACAAATGCTACTTCACTTATACTTTTCATTTGCATTACCCGCTTGATCTCTGCACTGAATAACAGTCCTTGTCAGAATTCCTGCTTTAAATGCCAGTGAATATTTAATGCATTCGATAGAAAGAACTCCAAGTATCATGATTTTCCTCATGTATATGTGATGCTTAAGCATTCCGTAAAGAAAAAATCAAAAAGCCAAAATAAGAGAATGAATTCTGATTTGGAAAGTCACCTTATGTAAATGTTAATTAACATTGATTATGTTGATTTGGGGGTTTCATAATGAAAGCAGTACATTTCTTGCTTAAAGTGTCACACTTTTAAAAGACTGCAGTAAGACAATGCAATCAAAAGAGCAGATTTAGTTTAGCCAGTCAGGAGATATAAACACAACTGTTTCTGATATTAAAACTTGCCCTAGGGAAAAGGCAAATCAGACTAAAGACATTGTGCTGTGAACAGTATTGCAAGTCATCTGCTAAAACATCAAGAAACCCTCAATCAAAAAGCTGACATTCACAAGTGAAGTTACTGAAACATAAGTAATAGAATATTAATTACATCAATATTTTAACGCAAGCCAAGTTAAAAATTAGTTTGAGTTCAGTGATACCAATAAATGTGAAATTATCTCACAGTACAATTTATATAACATCCAAGAGTCTTGTAGAACAATGATACAGCATTTTTTAAAATCCAAGCATTTATATCATGTCATAGATTTTCTTAAATATTTACATTCCTTAGAAATATGAATCTCACTGATTTCAAGTGGTGTTTTTGCTTCTAATTCACCTGGGTGCTTCTAAAAACTCACCTTCTGGCACGTTTCTTAAAAATACTGCTAATGTTTTGGATAAATATTTCACCTAAATAGCTACTGAAGATTTTTTTAACCTCACTTTTGTAACAGTTGCCAGTGAAGCTGGTTTTACTTGTGCAAAACAATATGATTTACATCACACATTACTCTCTGAAATCTAAGCATACTAGATCTAGAAAAGTAAAAAATCCTAGACTGTCATCTCAAGGGTTTTATTTAATTCAGAGAAACCTGGAATAAAGTGTTACACACAGCAAAACTAAAATCAGACATTCTGTATTTGATAAAACTATAATTATGAGTATTTTTTTTTATGAGCATGTTTTATTCAATAGTCAATCATGTAGAAATTAAGAATCTGATTATTGAACTTTTGGCAGATTTTATAACAAGCTCCCCAAATTTAATTTCCACTGGAATGTTTAACAGTTCTGTTTAATCCTAACAGAAAGTTAATTAATTCCCCCAAGGGCTCATTTGTACGACTCAAAGTACCTGTTATAAATAGACACTGCAACTGAAACTACTACATGTTTCAATACAATCCCACTTCACTAGACAATTACATTGTTGAAATGTAATGATTTTACAGTTGTGCAAGAAGTGACCTCAATTCTATTGATCCTGCAGGAAAAAATTTGAGAGGTCTATCCCACCACCCCCTAAATAAATCAACCCCCTCCCCAGAAATATACTTGGGCAAGGAATATACCGATCAATACGACTACTTAATTATGAATATCCCTTAATTTGAGTCTGTATTTTACCTCATGTGTAGCTTAATAGCTTTGTTATTAATCATGTCTTAATGTAAACACTTTGAAGCTGTTGCTACTCAGTAATGTTCATTACAAACAGTCCCTATGGGAAACACCAGTTTATTTGATTAAAACTCCTGCCTGCTGTTAATTGCTCTTAGGAAAACATGAACAAATTAACTGTGTTTTAAGAGACAGTGGTGTAAATTTATATGCTTGCGTGTTTGATTGCTGGAGAGCACTCTGTTGCACTATGCTATATGACAGTTGGCAGTGCTAGCCTGTGTTAATAAAAGATCAATAACAGTTGATGTTACAAAGGTTAAAAAGAGAAAATATGGTTTGCAAACCATAATGTTTATCATGCCAGCTGAGACACAGTATCACTCTGGGTCATGGGCAATTAAATTTTAAGTTTTAATGAATTCTCTTGTGTGAAAGAAATGATGCTCTTTAGTAGAGGTGATTGATGTATATTAACAGAGCAAATTAAAAAATCCAGGACATATTTACTATGACAGTAGCATAAATAGGATATATGACACCTTGCTGTTGAAACTGAGGTTTTTCTGTAATTCAAAGAGGTATGTGACTTTCTATAAATTGTAATAACGTTCAGCTGAAGTACTGTAATACAGAAAAGAGCTTTTAATTTAAATGTTCTCATTAACAATGTTAGGAAATATGAGCTACATAGTAGAAACAGCCTACAGTACAATTTGCACAGGAACAGTTATGCAAAAAGAAAATGACCTTTTTTAAGAAGAAACTTAAGTCATGTTTGCAACAAATATATGTTGAAAAAGACAGTTCTGTATGGTCTTCCTTACAAAAGCCTATATGGCATTCCTGCTACTTAACTGGGCTTCATCACACAGATGCTTAAGTAAAGTCCCTAGGAAAATATGTAGCTGCAATCTTAAAATCGAAAGGAATTGGATAAAAATGTCATTAAACTTACTTGTTATTTGTCACCTGATCTCAAAAAAACCAACCCAAACCAAAACCAAAGACCGCAATGTAATGGGTAACCAAGGAGTGGGATACTAAAAATGCTGGGGCTGTTTATTTTGAAAAAGATAAATCACAAAGGAGACACTAAGAAGTATAAACAATGAAGGCAGATTCAACTTCTGTTGTCTTTGCCTCACATGGTAAGAACAAGATGACACTCAAAACTGGAAGGAAGCAAATTGCAGACTGACCAAAGGTAATAATATGACACAGAAACAGACTTTAAGAAGCATTGGCATTAAAAATAGGATTATTCAAATATTCAGAAAAGGATTAGAATTGGTATGACTTACAAAAATGTTTGGTTATGGTACTGTGGACAAAGAAAAGAAGATGAGTGAGGGTGAATGAAAAAACAGATCTAAATGTTGGTTCCTCTGAGGCTAAAGACAATTGCTACTTATTAGATATTAGGGGAAAACAAGCAGATTGTCCTAATTATTATGTTGAATGCTTTAATAAGGCATCTGTGGTGGGCATCTCCTGGGAACTGGATGGTCTCCAGATCTCATGGCCATTCTCTCAATTCTAACTGAACAGGAGAAGGAAAAAAAAAAAATCCTATACATGTAGCACCAGCTAAATTCTGCATCTTAGGTATGAAAATTATGCTGGAGCTGCATTAGATTGCATCATTTATGTTTGCTACCGCTGACCTTAATTATGACCATTATTTATGTTTGTTACTGCTGACTATTGACCTTAAAACATATTCCTCATTTAATTAGTCCTCCAGACTTCATTTAAACCAAAACTGTATGACTAGGCAAATGCATGCTTGCAGCAGCAAGGAATGAGCTGAAAACATAGTGTTCACATTCATACTTACCTACATTAATACAAATACTGTGCTATGGCAACTGAAAATATGTTGTACCATGTTGCGTCTAAAGGTTCATTCAGTCCATGTTAATAATATTTACCTAATGAAGCATAAATACTTTTGTAAAGCATTTTATAATACCATAAATGAATACTAAGTATTTGCTGTCACAGTAACAGAATAAAAACACTTCAGATATGCTTGTGCTAATTCAAACACTTTATAGGTCCTGCAAAGAGAACCTGACTGAGCCATACCATTTATAGGTTGAATTTACTGCTGTAACAAAACCTTGAAAAACTATAGTCTATTGTATACCAGAAACAGTCGGAAAGTTGCAGTAAGTACTCCAGCGTAAACCATTAAGAAAATAGGAGTGAACAAAATTTCTTTTATCCTGCAATGTATTCTCTTTTTCATCATTTTACTGCTCAGAATTTTCCTTCACTGCATTAGCAAGCAGTAACTGAGCCTGATGCTAAGGAAACATGGAGAAAAGGGAATAAGTGAATGTGCAACATAGTGCTGACAGAAGTTTTAGGACCCCTATGTATCTATTATACCAGAGCCGAAAAGAAAAACATTCACAAGACTGTCAGAAATGTCATTGCTCTAAATTAGAATCCAAGAGCACTACCCTATGCTCTTTCCTGCCGTAGTCACTTCCTATCACACCATACAGATTCTTTTCCCTTTTTACTCACTTTAGCAAGAGGCAATAACCACTTACAAATGTGACTTGAAATGCCCTTGCTAGGCATGGATTTCTTGACTACAAGAACTTGATGCAATGTGGCAGCTCCTTCTGTTTGCAATATGAATGAACAAATTTCCTTCTCTCACACTCTGCAATAACATATATAGCTGATTATGTGCATTAAATGAGGAAATGGTAAATAAACCATATAGGCTTGATAACGATTATTTGAATTACTCACTAATATCTGTATATCAAGAAGACTATAGGTAGATGCTTTTACTTATTATTTTTTGTCTGTATTAAATTAAATATCCCAGAATGTGTAGTGAACAATATAATGTGGCTGAAAGTTATTTGGCTAAGAAGATATCTTACAAGAGATCTGTGCAATGATACCAGATCACATTATGATCAATTAACAGCTTGATCTATTAGAAGAAAAGAAAGATAGATGTAAATTAAACAGCATCTATTGCAAAATGGAGACAAAGACTCCCTTGGAAATTTTGCCTCTTTACAGACAATTTGCTACATATTTATCTTTAGAAATGTTCCCAAGACCCTTTGAAGGAAGTGTATCCCATTTTCCAGCTATGTTATTTATTATTGTTCTAGAAAAAGCATACAGAAGTGACTTCATAGCTGCAACAAAATTAAATACTCTCTAGAAGAAACAAGCTTGGATCATAGAGAAAGGACATCAAGTACAATATTCATAGTGCATTTTCACTATAATTTTATTGTTTGGATTTCAAGAAGGTGCAAATTGGAATAACAAGTCTCCCATGGAGCTTGATATTTGGAAGTTCTTTTATATTTGGTTATCACAGAAGAGTTCCAGAAAGTGAAACTGCAAAAGTAATTCAAAATATATGGAGTATGGTCAGAAAATCTTTGTTCCCTTACATGATTTCATCGTGGAAGTCATCTTCCATAAATCTTAAGTAAGATGTGGTCACCGTTCATTTGGGTACTTGCAGTAGTTCAAATGTACTATAGTTAATTGTTCAAGAAGCTTATATTTTCTGCTACGGTCATTATTCATTCTAATAATAGTAGTATTCTGTGTGAGCTCTGCTACATGAGAACCATCAGTAAGTGTTAAAACAGTTGTTACAGGTTCCTGAACGTAATACAAGTGACAATAGAACTGTGCTCACATTTCAAGTTTCAACGATTTGTCACAATAAACAGTATTAAAAGTCTCACCTCAGCTTCACACCAGATTCCCAGAAATAGATTAAGAGAAAGATTCGATTAGACACACAAACTCATTATTATAACCCCACGCACATTAAGCCTACAACACAAAGTTACATATTTGTACATTAATTATAGAACTGCATTCCACACTAGTATAAATCAGACGCTAGCAATACTGTTTATAGAATGCTTGACATTCTTTGTTAGAGCCTGAGTGTCCAAAAAATTCCCCCCAAAAAACAAATACAAGGGTTTTTTTCAGTTTATATTAATTTAGAAGATTATCTGCAAGTTGATGATTTTATAAGGAAAATAATGACAAACCAGCATGAGTAGCCAGGCTGGACTGTGCAGTTACCTATTAAAAAAAGATTAAAAATCGCAGAGTACAGATTTGTATTACCACTACTTTAGAACAGAGGTTTGTTTCCGAAGAAAAGAAAAAAAATATATATATACTTATCCCTGGCCTTGTTTTCCCACTGTTTTCCTTGCACTGAATCTAATTAATGATCATGCAGCCAACAAGGCGAGCTTGTTCAGCTCACAGAAATCCACAGATAAAATTAATAGTTTTCTAACAAATCTAAAAACCTAACAGATTCACCTCAAAGGCACACTATCGGTATACTCGGTGCAAAGGGAAGGAATCCACAATTGAAGCTTGATAACATCTGCTCAATGTTATGCTCAATTAACAGTATGTCAAATGACATTTTAAATTTGAGCCTGTGGAAACATTATAATGAAATTCTGTATCGATTATGCCTAGTCATATGCCTTGCAGAGATTGTGCTGAAGTAGCACATAAAAATATGCGAGCCACCTTTCGTGCACTAAGTCTGGCATAGGTTCTATATTCAGGATATCTGATGAAAAAGCCAGCAATTTAAGCACAGACAGAAACTTGTGACAATCCCCCACAGGTCCCCATATTTCTAAGGAGATACAGCTAATATGGCTGCTTCTGAAAAAGTACTCTGTTAGAGAAAAAAGGTGTCAATAGTGACAAAATCCAAAAGGGCTTTTTCACCACACTGACAAAGCAGTATCACGTACCAGAATGAAACAAATACATGTTTATCTCAGCCTAGCTTCTCTCAAATCCTCCTGCTTGCAGCAAAGCCTATCTGCAAATGGATGTCTCACTGAAAGTGTCTAGAGCAGAAACTAGATAGTAATTGGGTATTATATTACCTAGTACTCCGGTGATGTCAGCTTTCAAATTATTGATGTCAGAATGAAATATGATTAAATCTTCCTGGTTTACTTGGCAATGAGTTGAAAAGATTTTAAAATCATAGTGGTTGCATAAGGAAATTTGTATTTAAAAACCAGTGGTTTTGTCAACTGGATGTAAGCAATTCTATGTATTTGAGAAGAGCAGAATTAATCTGGCCTTGAGTTTTGTAATTTAAAAAGAAAACATACTGTAACTTTCATGCGTGTAATTTCTAGCCTCTTGATTTCATCCAAGAACATCAGGCACAAGACACTTAACTTTCTCCAAACAGTCTATGAAAGGCATCTGCAGGTGCTGCTCCATTTTTCAGACAGTCTTAGTCTGCTCAGATGGGAAATCCAAATCCATGAATGGTTCTGGCAGACATGGGCTTTCCAGACTAGAAGCCACCATTTCATTCAGAATCTTTTCCGCTAAAAAGACCACCCCTTCTTAAGCAGAACTTTTCACTTATTTAAATGTTCCAGAATGGATGGAACAAAGTAAACCGAATAGGTCTTAGAAATTTAAAATCCTGCCACCATGTCTGAAGGATTCTTGTATGCATTGTATTTCCCTCTAGCTTTAATCATAACAGAAGTGATAAGTAAGCAATCCCTTAATCCAGAACTGAATCACTTGTTTATAGCTGTCTGGAGCTACTGCTACATTCTATGTGAGAAATAGGAAGAGACACATCAATTTTTGCTGGTTTCTGAGGAAAGGAGAGACCAATTTATCAATTAGTCTTTAAGTTCAATTTTCTTTCTCTTTAGTTCTTTAAAAATAAACCCCAAAACATACTCAGACATCGCAGCTCATTTCCAAAACACAGCAACATAAAGTACTTCTTAAAATATGTTTACTCCAGTTACTCTTCCCACACCGTTCACCCAGGAATCACTACTGACAATACTATTCCAACTGAGAAAACCCACACTTCCTGTCATTCCCAAAACAGCTCTGTGCTAATGTGGCATAAGGCATTTCATCCAGACTGAAAGGCAGATGCTAACCTAGTGATCAGTCTGGTTCTGTTCCTCCGTTCATTACTGGTCAGAGAGTACAACATTTCCTTCCAGCCCAAACATCAATATTTCCTACTCACAACATACACTTCATAGCTGTTGGATACCTAAACTTTCTCGTGACAAAATGAGGAATGAAAGGAGAACTGCAATACAAAGAGGGAAGGCTAAGTCCTACTTTTTCCTTGATTACATCTAGCCTGCGCACCGTTTTTACTGGGCAGTGAAACTGCTTTTTAAAAATCACAGTAACTAAAACCAGTTTGCCCTCTACTCTTGCAGCGTTTAGCTGAACTACACTGACAGAGAAGCATACCCCTACTTAAGGACACCATGCACTGATAGAAAAAGCCATGATATCCAAATCTCACTAAAGGCAGGATAGTATCAGATCGTTGTCCTATAGTTCACATGGGCATATCTGTGATTAGACTTACACAAACGACATCAGCCTCTGATGTACTGACAATCATGGCAACTTCACATTGTCTTCTCCCTGGAACTCACTGAAGCACAGGGCATGCTTTATGACTTCAGGTACAAAATTGTTCTTCCTGATGCCTGTCACACATATGTCCTCATAAAGCATTAATAAGTGTCATGGGAAGAGAAATGCCTCCCAGACAAGCAGTGAAAACTGGGAGGAGCTGAAAGCAGCATTAACTAAAGCATGGAGGCACGCTTTAATGGGACAGCTTAAACTCTGGTGTGTCTCTTATTTCAAGAAATTGCAGTAGCCACTCATTTTATCCTGAAGCTTGCCACCAGTGATTAAAAATGTTTTAGTTATATCAGACAGTCTGCAATAGTCTCTATATCAGGTAGTTAGAAACACATTTAATTTTCACATCATCGGTGATTTGAAGATGCCCAATTTCTATGAAATCAAATGAGTTTGGGAGGCTGTGTCTACACACCTAGCAAAGACAACAAAAACATGTTATAAAAACTCCTATTTTGTCTGACATTCGTGATTTTTAACATCCTAGTTTATGTTAAGAAACACTTTGTGTCTATGATAATAAATAAACAGGATGACTACTTTCTTGTCAGGTACACAGGACTTTATGAGGTTTGCACATCTTACCGTTTTTTCCTCTTGGAACCTTCACTTTGGAATATATGTTAAACTGGCACATAAAATCTGTGGCAAACATCTCCACTCACTGTGAAGAATTAAAAAAAATAATAATCTAGTCCACTATACTAACAGTTGCACTACAGATGTCTCTCAAGGTGTAACATGGATTCCACAATAATAAAAATGGCAGATGAATTCATGAAGATATTGCCTGATTTACAATGCAAAAAGACTAAATTTCTTAGTGGGAAAATATTCTTTGGGGTCAATTAATAGTGACCAAAATCACTCCCTAGAATAACCAAATTTTTCCTGACCTTTCCTAAAAAAAGAAGAAAGAAAAAAAGACAGCCTGATATTCTAACCAACCATTTCTTGAATTATCTGGGAAAGTTTAAGTAAGGGAGCTTCAATATTGAGAGAATCCAGGCAACATCATGAAAATTAGCATCTCTGCTACAATTAGCGTAAGCATAATTAATGTAGTTTGAAACTGCTAGTGTCTGCAGGAATTAGAAAAGCCAAAGCAGGAAAGGAGTTTAATTTTTAATAGTTAGTATTATGCTATGCTTTTAGGATTGACTGGGCATGTATTTAATGCTGACATTATAAAATAATTAAATAATAAATAATCAAATAATCAAAACTTAAGGAAGAACTGTCACTTCCCAATTAAATAGGAAGAAGAAAATGATGGGTAAACAGGTCACATTAACAAATACTGGAAGAATTTACATAGCTATGTAAAGGTTGACAATAAATACCTAATGAGTTGGGTAGTCTGATAGATTCATTCGTACTCACAAACTCTGAGTGATGTGAAGACAGATGGTTGTGGAATAAATTGTCTGAAATTTATTACTGAATTCAGAAACAGATATGAGAGGAACAACATGCTGAGAAATGTGCTGCCCCTTAACTTTAATTTCTGTGTTACTCCACTAAGTATTGAAACTGCAGAAAGAGGTTGTGCAATGATAAAAACATGATGAAAAGTCTAACAACAATGAACATATGCAACTGGATAAGCAGGTCTAATACCAAACCCTAGACAAATGTTCTAATTTACTTTAATATGAGGTGTAGTTAAGTGGGTTGTGAAATGAAAGAATAATGTAAGTAATTATGACATTTCTAGTAATTTACCATTCTTGAAAGAGACCAGCTAAAACAGGCTTTCCTAGGGAAAAATACTTTTCCAGATTTTTTTCACCATACCAATTTCAAGCTGATTTGCACGAGGCACAATCGAAGTCCTTAAGGAATTAGAAAAATATAATACTGAGTAAAGGTGCTATTACAGCTGACACTGCAATTACAACTTTATCAATGTAAACTTTAGTTAAAAATTTGTGAAAGGCATCCTGCAGAAAACTATTTCTAGGATTGCACGTTATGAAATCTCTAATCAAAAGCTCCTGACACGGTATGCCAAATGACGCGTAAAAGCAGTGCTATACAAATGCACAGCTAATATAGCCAATATTCTTGCTGTAGAATTAGGATTAGGCAAATGCAGAGTTGAAGTAGTTTGTGTTACTGCAAGACCATAATCTTGCTAATAATTCAATAGGCTGTTTTAATTGCTACAGCTCAGCGTTGTGCTTCTCTCAATTCAAGGTCCCTTTAGCCCTCAACCATCTAACCTGACAATCTTCCACTAAGATTCCTTTGTCATCCCAACCTACACGAATCCATTAAGGTGGGTTTTAATCACATGATGCTTGTATCACTTTACCTTATGTGAATGTATATGCTGCACTATGCTTTGGATAATGTATTAGCTTAAAATTTAACAAAACATCTACACAAAAACATATATAAGAATCTTAGAAAGTTGCTATAAAATTTCAGAATATCCCCAAGAACATCAATGATTCATGCATCTCCAGCTAGAGTATCATGCAGAAGACAAAAGCTGTCCATGCTTGAGAATCTTAACCTTTGCTTCCATTAGAAATCACGCTCCTAAGATGCTGAAACCCAAATCAGGTTGTAGGACATGCCAGATACATAGGCTTGACTGTCTATTTAAAACAAAACAGAAAACACAAAAAAACCCTCAACAAAACAAACAAAAAATGCCAAAGTATACCTAGGACTCCAGAAAATCCTTAAAAGAACTAAAAAGCTGTCTGCCAACAGTGCACTTCCAGTAGTTCAGCATGAGAGGCCTGTTAAACAAAGGGAAACAAAAAAAATGGTTAAGGAATGCCTTAGTGTCCATTTTTACAAGATACATTTCAAATACAGAATATTCCATGTTTACAAAAATACCATTTGCCTGACTATCTGTACTAATACTAACTGCCACCTTTTATCCTAACATTAAATAGGCATAAAAGAACAGCAAGGAACTTAAGGAAGAGAACAACAAAAAGCTCAAAAATATAGAAACCTGCATCTTTCCATATCATATGCTTATCTTATACAGTGACTTTTATTCTTCTACTGGGCATTTAAACAATAAAGAGCTAGTTAGTGTAAGCAATGAAGTCAGAAAATAATTATCTTTGACCCAGACGTCTGCTTTCTTGTGAGGGGTACAACCGGGAAATATGTTGTCCTTTGGGTGGATGAATAGCTAGAGATATAACAAGCTTAGAAAGTTACAAATAGCATGCAATCTATTTCTTTTAATACAACATACCTCTGCCTTTTTTCTACTATATCCTTTTTACAGGTACACGTGATGGTATTCCTCATTTTGACAGTTTTTGCTACTCTTTATATGAAATGAAGCAGGTCAGTTAAATGATGTCTTCTGAGAAAGAAGAGAATAAAAAAATAAGAATCGCCCTATTTAAATATCTTTACCTCACTGGTAATTGTTTGTAGTGGAAAAGTAGTCTAAAAGGTCACCATACACAATTTTCAATTCTCTCTCAGCCCCAAATGGTCTTCCAGTCAAATGCTTTGTATCTCCTAAAAAAACCTGCCCATAGAAGACAAGACAATTAACTGAAAAAGGAAACCATGAAAACAGGAGTTTAAAGACAGTAAAAATACAGTGAGGTACTTTCTGTGACATAGAAATGACACCTGTGTGTTTTGGGTTTTACATTAAGTTTATCTCTTTTCTGTTTGCTTTTCATGAATATTCTTGCTCTTTTAATGAATATTCATGAAGTGTGTGGAACCGCAGTTGTAATGAAGTCAATTTGTCTTTTAGAAGGCAGCATCAGTAAGAACTGCAGATACATTCAGCCTAGCATTTTGTTTTTAACAAGGGGCAGATGAGGGAGGTAGGTAAAAGACAGGGATACACTGATAATCAAATTCTTCTTGTACGATCTTTCTATATTTTGGTATTCACTCAGCCTGTGGACAAGAACAGCACTTCAAGACATTTTAAATTAACATTAGAAATCATTTGCAAAATCTTTTGAGATTTACTTTACCTCATGATTCCCCTTCTTCCCCCTAAGTCAGGGATAAATGAAAAGAAAGAAAAGAAAATGAAAGAAAGAAAAGAAAGGGTCTACAACATTTTGGTGAGCATTCATGTTATAAATCTGGTGCTAGGTGTTTTGAATCTCCCCAGGGAAACATTCCTTTTGAACTAACTAGACAATCAACCACATGCAACTTCAACAAGTTGCTCACAAGCAAGCAATGGGAGCTAGAGTAATATTTGCACACGTTGCAAACTTTGATGTAGCTGAGATGTCCTGATTTTCACAGATATATTCTCTTAACTGGCTAGTAGATGACTTACACCATGGATAGCACTTCGACCTCTTAGGTTTCAGTGCTATGATAAGATATAAAGTATTCAGGAGAAGGCGAATATCTTAAATTGCCTATGCATACTTTATGTATTGTAATACATATCTATTTTTATGTAAAATGGGGAGAAAGATAGAAAAACCTAATGCAAGCAAAGATTTTATCCAGGTCTTATTTTGTCCTGTCCTGTGTAACTTTACCAAATTCCTTCCCCCTCCCTGCCTTTAAAAAAAAAAAAATAAATAAAATCTTCTTAGGTTTGCTGCAATATACATGCAGCAGCAAAAATCATGGACCCCAACAATACATGAATAAGAATTATCAAAGTCTAGATATAAATCAAGTGTGTATTCCATCCCTTTTCTAAACTGCTCATTTTATTCTGCCCTAAACAAATTTAAAAGTTGATTTCTTTTCTTTTCAGTCCTGGATAGGCTTTGGCTGTTTAATCACCATAATTTAGGAGACATTGAAAGAGACATCCTAATGAGGAATTTTGCAATGGCTGCTTGCCAAGAAATCAATCAAGTAATCTCTTTCAAAGTCTATCACTAACCTCATTAAACTAGTGAGAAATGAAGCTGTGACTTTCTCAACCTCATTCCCTCCAGGCTTCTGAGGCACTGAAGGGGCTAATAGTGAGGAACACTAACTCTGCATCCCTGAGACATACACCGACAGATCACTGACGAGGGTCAGAGATACTATGGATCCAATAAGGTCACGGAGACAAAAATAACAACAGGGATAATACCTCTTCAAAGACTTTATTTGCATGTATTTTGCTATGTAAAAATCAAGCAAACTTAAGAAAATGACAGCTCCACTTTTCAGGCTCCCAGCCTTTATCTGGCTGACAGTTAACTACCATGATGATTTGTCCCGATGAGTAGTTAACAGGTGTCAGCAGGTGATAAGGAAGAACACTATGTATCCAGTGCATTGTAACGGTGTTCTATTCACCTGGCTGCTGCCAGCAAACATATATAAAGCACGCTACTACCTCTTCTATATTCAGCATAGCAGTGCCTCATCACCTCCTCCTCTTTCCCATACCACACTGATATGACTTCTCTTTAAAGTGTCACACATGGTGCACAGCTTCCAAGGGAATAATAGAATTTATTTTCTAATAATAGCATTAAACTCACAAACTACAAAAGAAATTGTCGAACAATTGATACATACCAACAAAATCTCAAAGATTGACTTTCCTTAACTGTATAGTACCAAACACCTGCTATAATTATTGCAGCTCTCCAAACTAAAAGATTTTCCAATACGTATGTGATAAAATATTTATCCACCCACCAACTCTTAATCTTCGGGAAAAGTTCTCTAACCTCCAGAGTCTTAATATTTTTTCTTATAGATGAAGTGATAATAAATTAAGAGTTAGTGATATGACTAAGGATTTTTCCAAGAAAAAGAGTGGTTTTTTTGGTGATTATGTTCATTCAATATGACATCCACTCACTTGCTGAGGTCCGGCACCAGGCCTATGCTCTGTTTTAAACATACTTAATCCCACTGGGTTCTACTTACATAAATCAGCTTGTTCTCCACAGCTTGCAGCACTAAATCATGAGTGAACAATGTTATCAAGAGTCAGAATTAGACATCAATTCAGTTAATGGAAGCATCTAAACAGCAGTGAGAGAAATATTACCATATTACCAACCTATGACATATGTGATATATCACAAATCATATTGAAGATTCAGAGATTTCATGGATATACTCCCTGGGACAATTCTTGGCTGGCTTCCAAACATTTTGAATCTAGATAAGCAAGATAATAAGAATCTGCACACTTTTAACTGTGCTGTTATCCCAAGTATAATATGCTAAATTCAATATTTTTCAGAGAAGCTCTCTTAAAAGGTAGTAAAATACTTTGATCTTTCCACAGAAGTATTTCCTACTTAGGAGAATTATTATTTTAAATTAGATTGGCACATACAGTCATTCCTTTAAGATACATTTAGAAAAATCTCACCTTACTACAAATAAGAAACACTATGTAAGAGATTAATCACATAATGAAATGATACAAGTTAAAGAAAAGTATAACGTGACAGTTACATATTTTGCTGTTCAGTTGGTTTAATTAAACTTAACCTGGGCATCACATTCTGACAAGCCCAATTGTGATATAATATTTCACAAGAGAAGGACGTGGGCATAAGCGGGTCCTAAAACTCTTTTTCATGCTGATAGAAGAGAGAAGCTCTTAGAAGAAGGTGAGAATTTAATTTTCTCAGCACTTGTACATCCAGGAAACCTTCACAAGAAACCTAAAGTTTAAGGCTAAATACTGATCTTAAAAATGTGTTTGGATGTGTGTTAAATTATTACTGAATAACTGATAAAAAAGAATCAGCAAAATTTCTTTTCTGGGTCAAAACCAAGCTGGTGGGACAACTCTGCATTATTTTTAATTAGCTTTGTACTACATGTTTAAAAATATCTCTCTCTCTGTTTTAAATAAAGATGGGATAACCCAGAAAGAACACAAAAATAATCTATGCATAACTGCCTCTGCAGGAATTGTTGGGATTCAGATATCTTTATCACAGCTGAGGGAGAAGGTCAGAGGCTGTTTCGCCTCCTAATGAAGCTAAAAACAGGACTCTCTTTAATTTCACAGTATTATGACTAAAACTATAATGAAAATTGCTCAACAGTACTTTCCAGAATAGTGTGGATCCCAGTGTCCTTACTGGTATCACTGTTGCTATAATTTTTTTTTACTATTATTATTCCATTTGGAGTAGTCTTCAGCAGTTCAGTCACAGGAAGTTATATAAGTGCATAATATACTGTAGGAGAAGAAAATACATCAAAAACTTTGGCAACATTCAAGAAAAGCATCTGCAGAAATGTTCAGGTGAAAACTGAGAAACCAGCTCCCAAATTATCCTGCAATCTGTACTGAAGTTCCATTTAACACTGGAGGTGCTCATACTAGAAGGAAACATCTTTTTTTTTTCCACTGTACAGTTCTCCAAAGATTTGAATGACTCAGTGTAACTCAGTTTCAGTAGCATTGCTCAGCAGCTTTTCACATACATGCCGAGCTTCAGTTAATTTTCATAAGCTGTTCCTAGTTTGAATTCATTTTCATAATGCAGTTCCAAGGGATATAAGAGGATTATACATGCTTAGAAGTGGTTCTAAAATGTTAATTTCCTGAGTTAAAAAGTGGGTTTCCCCCCTTTACTGAAAAGTGGGACTTTAATTATTTGTTGTATCACTACTAGGTATGTAGCACTATTTGGGGAACAATTTCAACAGCATGAGAGATTCCTCACCCTCTCTCTTACTCTTTTGTCTCTACCCTATCATGGTGGTTATGGCACCCTCGAGAATCACATACCAGGAAGCTGAACATCTTTAGTCAAAACGGAAAAATTAACCTGGGCTTCTCACTTTGTAATTAATTACTATAGTATCATAGTGACTATTTCAAGAAAGAAAAGTCCTGCTTGGTTTCCCTGGGACAAAGTTCAGGTTATCTATCAATACCAAGAGGATTGAAAGGGAGATTTAACACCTACCACCAAAGACTTAAACGTTTAGAAAGTGACCTCCAGATGCACATTGAGGGGATGCTCCTGGTGTGAGGGCCTCATGACTTTCATCTGACCTTGACATACAGTATTATTTTCTCTGTAAACCAGACTGCAGGTATAAAAAGGGGAGGCGATGGAGACCAGTGAACATGGGAGGATCTGGTGTTACAGACTGCATTAGCACCTGAGGTGCCATGACGAATTCAGGGCCTCATAAGTCATGAAGTGCTGTGTAGTTTCCCAGTACAGGCAGTGTCTTCCAACAGCTCTCAGATAGAAGTCTCCTACTGGTGGTCTGGCACCCCACTTTCAGGCATTAGTTCACCTGAGGTCTGTTCAAGGAGCTGATGTGCCTCTCGCTATACCTAAAAGTGATGTGTTACAACACCCCATGTTCCAGTGACCGCCTTTTTATGGAATAAGTCTCAACAGAAACAAGAAGGGCTGACAGAAATTGATGCAGGAACACATGACAGCAGTGAGACAACACTAAAGCATACTAAGCTGTGATGTCTCCTGCTGAACTGCTACTGCTGTCAAACTTTTGGTAAGTCTTAAAGCAGAGGAGATCTGTAATACAGGGCAGACTTTCCGCTGATGATAGCTGCAAGTGCAGGCATGACCAGAAGGGAAGATACAGCCTTTGCTGAAAAAAATTACGCAGTGTTAATTAAAATATTAGTATATAAAAGTAGTGAATAAGTCACAGAAAATTCAGCTATGTGACAGATTTTCCAATGTAAAAGTCTTATCCAATGTAAATTTTCCTCCTACTCTTGTGTTTTTTCAAACTAGTTAATTTGTCTTTGTCCTAATTGTTTACAGATACAGAGGATATTTCATAAGATTTCAGATTACTGCCTGTCCAATGTAAACTTTGTTTCCTAGAATAAGCAAAACTAGAGAGACAGGTGGTTTAGGAAACCAGTCAGCACCAGTGCAATTAACAGCAAGAGTTGCCTTCAGAACGTAGCCTGGCTATCTGCAAAACAGATTCTAACTTAAATCCTAGTGGGAAACTATGGATTAGAAATAGTTATCACTAACGTTTTTCTCTTGCGTGATATTTCATTTGGATTTGGACATGTGGCATTAGGATACAAGTGAGTGAGCATCAATATATTACCATCATGCCTACCTTTATTTTGCTTTTGCACATTCTTGCACATCCTTAACTTATGTAAATACACTGAAATCAAAAAGACTGTTACTGTGACTGAGGTTAAGCAGATGCTAATGTGATTTGCTGAAAAGTTACAGCTGAAATGCAGTAGGGATGGTTTGCTGAAAAACTCATTCAGTAGGCATTTGCCAAGGAACAAGTCTGAAAGCCTTTCCTTGAATTCCTGAAAGTTACCTACAATTACAACAGCGGGCACCCTGCTCCTAAACTCTGCAGTCACAGAACCTCCCGACTTTTAGAACTACCCAATACCTACTACCACTCGAGTGCAAGCCCCTATGCTTATTAGTTGTCATCAGCCCTGGAAATGCACAGGCTGAATTTTCTTCCTAGTAAGTCACCTCTTTTTCTTCTTTAGGGTATATATGTGTACATTGATATGTACTGACATTAATTACTCAGTCTGAGGGTAAACCCCCTGTCTCCAGACCACAGTCTTAATTATCTGTGTATTTGAAGAAGAGTAAACAGAGCATGAGAAATAATTATGTGGTTTCATTATGGTTCAAGTTTAATACAAAAAATATCCTAGATTAGGACTTACATTATAGAAGAGGCAATAATATTACAAACCTGCATGGCTTCGTGGACATTGGTGAAGTTTTGCTGTTTTAGAATCTCCCATTTTGAATGGCTATAAAGTGCATATATTATTTTTTTAAATGTTGAGTGTACATTGTCATCCACAATATAATACAATTAAAGTATCTGGGATGAAGATATCTAGGTAGTTTCAGCATAAACAAAGCATAATATGAGATTTGAATCAAACTAAAACTCTCTCATGAAGTAGTACATGTCTTTTCTTATTAATACAATGGGGGGAAAAAAAAACAAACAACAAAACACAAAAATATTCTAATGATGTTTATAAATCAGAAACACTGACACTGCATTATAAATGATCCTATCTCCTTTTTCTTACTTTTTATTCATGTAGTTTAAGGATTTGTGATTTTTCATCTTCAGGCATCCTTAAGTATGCTTGAGAACTAGAATTAATGCAGGCACAGAAGCCTGCTTGAACCTGAAGACCAATGACTTCAAGAATTCACTAGGAAATTCCGTTAAATTCCCCATGCACGTCCCCTATTGTCATTTCACCACATTATGATAATATGGAACTGCCTGCTTCGAATGACGCTTCTGCTTGCTATCAACTGGCTTCCCTCTCTCTAATAATAGCACATCAGATTTCAGAAGGTAATACAGTCTGAAATTTAACTATCTCAGAATTTAAACAACTGTTCTCAGATACTACTTTTAAATATGAAGTGGAACTATTTGTTTTTAGCTTAAAAATGATTAATCAGATTGCAGTTAAGTTGTTAATCTAACACATCGCAGTGATTTTATAAGCTGTATATTATCTTTCCAGAACATCTATCTTCTATTTCTTGAAGAAAATATTCTCTTTTTTTTTTTTTTATCTGTGTGTGAACACTATGTAAAGAGAAACTGCACACCTCAAGTTTCCGCATACCATCGCACCCCCATCTTCTGATACAGGAAGCTCTCTTAGAACTAAATTAACAGAAAAATCATAACATGTTAATAAAAAACAGTTTTATGGGATTACGCTGAACAGGTATAATGAACCAGAGGATCCCAAGTATTTTGTCATATATTTTGTATTCAACAAGAGAGCCAAATAACAAAGTCTACTGTTGATTTCTAAGGGTATTTTAAAACACATAGCCGATTTAGGATGACAAAACCCTAATGAAAATAAGTATGATTTAACATGAGCTATTTAGTGCCTTGTTCTCAAAGGTAGCTATGAACTAAGAGATACAGGTAACCAACCAGTGGGATCTTCTAAATGCCTGTCACTGTTTTCTACATGTAAATATTTTCTTTCCATGTGGGGCAGAAAAGGAGTGAAAAAGAACAGCCTGACAGTTATATCTCCAAAATGTCACCCTATTTCAGCATAATTAAATTAGCTACAATAAAAGAATACAACTTGAAACACCAGCAATATATAAATATAAAATATAAAATATAAAAATACAGGAGCAAATTAATCCCTGCAATGAATTCCACAACAATCTATACATGTGAAAAGGATCAGGATACATGATGTAGTACTGATGTCATATCACACACAATGTGATGTAAAAAGGCAGCACAGGTATTAGTCCTTTGACCTTATTCCCTAAGACGCATTTTTTTCAGTCAAACTATATATAAAACTTGAAGATGTAGAAATAAAAGGTTATATCTCCTCAAGGCTATTCAAGTAACACTCAAACTATACACTCAAGAATTATATTTTAAAATTTAAAATAACTCAATCAACCCGATTAGATTATGCTCCATTCTGTGTATAAATCCAGAGCATCTTTGAATTAAAAAATGCTGTCTCTAACTATTTGATATCGATGGTTCATAAGGCTTCTTGATTGCCAACAATCACATCCATCTGTTACACTGGCAGCAGGCTCAATCACAGAGTGCTTAGACCTTTTCATTTCAGGCATCATTGCCAGAGAAATACAGAAACTTTGAAGTGACAGTGTGAATGCACTCAGAAAGTACCAGTTAAAGCTATCTGGGTGGGACAACACAGCACCGGGGAGAAAATAAAGAACAGAGGAAAGAATTTAATAACTCTAACAAATGTCCTGCCTTTTTTTGAAGAAGTGAGCAAACGTTGAAAAGGGTCATTACTAGTAACAACAATGCGTAACGATACTTCCCAAAGGAGACATATTGGAAATAACAGCACTCCCTTGTATTTCTTCCAGGGAGCTTAAAAAACATCTTCTGATTTCTCTCTCACATGTATATATATCTATCTCTATATAACTGCACATATATGTAATACACATGCATGCACTAAGTATATACATATGTATAGCATAGTTATTATACATACTCATCTAATAACAAGACGTGTATAAAATATTTATATACATAAAGGTTACTGACAAGCCCTCTGTGGTCCACTACAACAACGACCGAGGAGCAAAACCTACTATGTATGCTATAAAGTCTTTTTTTGGGGGAGAGGTGGGGTGGTGTATTTGCTCACTGCTTCAGCATAACAAAACAGAATTTTCCAGCACAGTTACAAGGGACAAAAGACATGTAAAACAGTATGGCTTTTATTAAAAGCAAATCTATTAAGAAAAGTTCCGTATGTTCTAGAAAACCATTGCAGCTACAATCTTAAGTCTTTCCTCAAGAAGAATTAGGAACAGGTCTTCACCTGAGCAACCATTTTTTCCAATCATTAGCCACAGCTTGAAAATACCAGAAAATGGAAATGGGCCTTCCTCTTAAGGGGATTATCCTCTGTGGTATTTATAGCTTACCCTAGATATCTCCTCTTCTTCGTGCTCTCTATCGACAGAGCATACTCATGTGTGCTTCAGATATATTCATTTGGGGCAAGGCGGGCTTAATTTTAGGCACGGCAATGTGGACAGAGGTCATGTTTTACTAAGGTGCACAGGGATCTCACTGAAGACCTAAAATTACGCCATGCAGGGAGAGTAGACTATTTTATCAGATTCGAATCCCATGAAAAGCAGGGAATCCTATGGCCAAGCAGTGTGTATGGGCATTAAACAGAACACAGATTCATTCCAGTCAGTGAGGACATCTGTTCTACTATTTTTTTGTTTTGTTTTTCTTGTGTTTTTCCTTTTCTCTGGTGTGACAAACCTATTCCTTAGAAATACTATAAAGAAATTAGTCTTAATCATTATGTCTCTTCAACCTATGGTTCAGTAATATCTCTGGGGAGTTAACTAGCATATACTGGACTAGTCTGAAAGAGTTATGTAGGCATATCACAATATTGGTTTCTTTTTCTTCCTACCCACAAGTCTATTATTTCAGAATTATTTAAGCAGGGAAATCTCACTGGATTTTGTGTTCTTTCTGTGCAAGTATCAAGACATCCTTAAAATATTCTATCAGCTATAAAATCTGTTATCAGGCATGCCAAATAATTTGTAGATGAACGCATTTCCTTTGATTCCACTGAACAAACTCAGTGTAGTTACCTCCTAATATTGTAGCCTGACAGAAATCTGTTCCAGGGAGATTTTTCACTCATCTGTAGCAATATGTTTAACAGTATGGAATTGTTTAGGTGGAACAGGATCCCCTCCAACATCGCTTCTAATAAACCTATTTCAGCATCCTACAGACATGGTCTACAAACACATAGTTCTGAAGAGTGAGGAGGTACAGAAAGAAGAGAACAGCGGTGGAATGTATCTTTGCAAAGGGGCACATCGGTAGGGAGCCCCTGCAAAGAAAGGAGGGAAAAGTGCTAGGCTTGGAGGTGAAGTTGGAAGCAGCGGTAAGAAGGCAATGGCCAAGCAAATGACCACAGTACACTCAACAGGAGACAATCCCCAGCTTTGGCTGGAAGCACCTGCCCAGCTCTCAGGGATTGTCATGTGAAGGAAGCAATAGCGAAGGCCTGAATGGCAGCTGTGCAGCTCCTTATTGCGGATCCCTGCCCTGTCTGCCTAGAATCTGCTCGCTGCTCCTCCCTTCCCTCACCCAGGCCCGCCCCCACTGCTTCTTCCTGGCAGTGCTTCTAGCAGATTATCCAAGGCAACATACTCCTGCCTCAGGATACATGGACTGCTACACTCAGGGCCCACTTTTAAACTTTAGACTTCTCACTGTAAAGCATTTTAGCAGAAAAGTTATATTTGTTCCTACAAGAATCAAAACAGAGATATAAAAGATAAAGTGTGATTTATCTATCAGATTTCTTTAATGACCTGTCAGCCATCCATGAGCAGATACAGAGGTAGAAAAATGCTCTGTTCATTTTCCACTCAAATTTGCTTGCTTTCAAATAGTTGTAGGATCACAATTTTGAAAAGTAAAGAAGGCAGAATTTTTCAAGATGCATTTGCTCGATATATTACCTAATTCCATGACACAGTGGAGAAATTATACTTGCTGTCAGATGAATGTCTTCCATGTCAGGTGAAAGTTCTCCCCTTCCTTGAATACAGGCTGAATCATGCCCCTAAAAATCAGTTTCTTTCTTGGAGCTTCAGGTTATCTAAATGTGCTGAATGGATACAGGCACAAGGCCTCAGTAAAGCAGTCTATGGCAGACAGATTTGCAAAAAAGTTCCCCAAGTATTAGCTTCCTTTTTATTTCTTCCTCTGCACAGCCTGCCTTAAAAAAGACTAAATTCATAGGAACAAAATTCGGTATTGTCACATTGACTTCTAGATGCTCGGGGTTTGCTCTTCTAGAATAGTCCTAGTGAAGATGCATATCAGAAGAGCAAAGGAGCAGTGTTCAGAACTCTTACATTCAGTTTAGGAAGCACCTGGCATTACCAGCTGTCACTGAGAGACTGAGCCCTGTGGGAAGAATTCTGTTCTGTCTGCAGCACTTCTCTCTCAAGCTGTTTGGCCACAGGCTGCATCAAGGAGCATCCTTACTGCCAGCCACATTACAGTCTCCAGGGAGAACTGATCTAATTTCAGCAAGAATGGGCTTTATCCCTTTGCTGAATGTGACTGGAATAGATGAAGACACTTAGGTCCCTAAACAGTCAATGCCTAAAGTGCCACTCAGTAGTATGTAATTGCAAATACAACAGCAATGGAATATTCAGATACAAGCTTGTCAAGGAATAAGAGTTGATGATACAACTACTATATACAGCATTAGGTATCACAAAGTGACAGTAAAAGACAAGACTGTTAATCAAACAACAAGGAAAAAACCCACAAGGTCTGCACTAGAATGAAGTACTTCAGCTAAAGTTGTGAAACAGTAATAAATATTTCTTTTTTAATACTATTTTTATAAGATTAATTCATTGAGGTTTAATTCAATGACAGCAACTTTGTAATTTCCGCTTATTTGAAGAAATGTGCCACAGAATCTTCACATAAGAAGCTCAGTGTACTCACCACAAAACAGTTCTTAATCTCTAATTCAGCTAGATTGTTGATTGCTGTCTTTAAGAACTGCAAATTATATGGACTGCTTCTTAGTCTGGAGGAAGATAAAACAGTTCACCATTTGTAAATACATTAATGAATTCTGAACACAAAAATACCTATACAATCTGAAATTAAGAAAGCATAGAGTGCATCAGAACTAAATTCAGAACACGAGTCCATCACTTTGACTAGTGAAGTAGTATTTTCCAGAAACAAGATTGTTTTACAAATACTGCACATTAACACCACTGTGAAATGATGTCAGTGTAGGGCTACAGTAAGATTCTGTAATTCAGAAAACTACAAAGAGGAGTGATAGTAGTAACAGAGCAACATCTAATTTCGGCAGACTTTAGACCTTTCAAGTGTCACATGCAGGAACAACTAATTGTTTTTTCTTCCTTAAATGTAAAAGATGAGTTCTCCGCAGAAGACTTATATTCATTTCAATTATCAAGTTCAATTCACCGATCTGATTTTTTGATAATAAAGATCAATGTTAATTATTAAACAGATCCATAGAAAAGACTATAATAATTTGTAGACTGACTTTTTTTCTTTTTTTCTTTTTGAAAGCTGATTTAACTTGCAGGAGATGAGCCTAGATATTAATCACAGATAGAAGGAATTGGGACCTATATCCGGAGAATTTTATGAGGAAAAACTGATAGAGCTGACCAACTCCCAGCTTCAAGTTTAAAGAAGATACTGCTTTTGGTGTCAGATCTTAGATTAGGCAACATTATGGTACAGGTTAAAGTTACCACGAGATGTGCACTAGTGGATTTTCAAGGCTTTCAATGCACAGATGTGAAAGAAAGCAGTTTTGTAAGTTAGCGCATTACATCCCCATTATTTTACCTGTTTAAAATTGTAGTCTAAACTAGCTGAACTAGCATCGTTACTTTTTTGACCTCATACGATCTTCTACCGATGACTCAAAATTTTGTCTTTTAATAGTTACGAAGTCAGCATTTACCATACAAGACAGACTTGTAAATACACTTACACTCAGACAAAAGATTAAATAACTTTTGCACTATCTCCTTGGCTCCACTGATAATTCATCAGTTTACACCGAATGATCAGACTCAAGTTGTTTTAAAGCCTAATGTGACTCAGGAAGAAGTTAAGAGAGCATCACTTCCCTCTGAAAAACTTTAAGTTACTTTAAATGCAGCATCTCTGTTGTCTCAGATGAAACATTGTCTATAGTAAACAAGACTAAATATCTGTATTCATCCACTTTTAAAACCTTTAATTAGAGAGAGAACAGAGCAAGTGGATAACACTAAGGGTGGCTTGCTGTTTCTCATTAGCAGCCTCAAATGGTCTGTCTTCCCTTGTTTTCTCAGACCACTGCTAACGTCTCAGACACCTAGTGATGGTTTCATTCCGTTGGCCTTTTCTTCCATTACATAGAAAATTCTTCTTGGATTTTACAGAAGTTTCTTCTCTGACACTAGCCTATTATTCTTTGAGTGAAATGTAGTTAAATACTGTTTGAAGCTGTGACAATAGAATAAAATAAACAAGGGAATGATAATATTTTAGAAAAATCAAATTCTTCATGCTTTATAATCACAACTGATAGCAAACTAATGATGAATACTGAATGACAGAGAATCCACATAGGACAAGACTAAAGAAACCATGCTAAGAAATGCGTTCTTTATATCCCTTTACAGTTAAAATGTACTTTATGCAGAATTAAGACCCAGCAGAGTTTCCCTAAGTCGTCATTTCTACTTTGGCAGACGCAATAAGAAACAAACCAAACATGCATAGCTGTCTGGTTCTACGTGTGTAATGAATTCATATTCTTATACCAGTTATGCAAAGTGTTTTTGCATCTCAAATATAATATCATAATGGATCCTGTCATATCTGCCATATTTCTTAATAAATGACAGCCATAGTAAACGGAGATAGTTTGGAACTGGATGGCCTCCACAGCATTATATAGCAGAAGGAACACAGTATTTCCTTTGCTACCATATCCCTGCTGTGGGCAGAGGCCCAGGGCTGCCAACATTCAGGTTGGAAACAGGCAAATCCAAAAAGTACTCACCTAATTTGGGGATTTTAAATAGCAAAACACTCAATATTAAGCAAATACTGGAGAGGAGGTAATTTTTGGAGATGCACTTTTGTAATAGTTCATCTATCAAACTGTTGATTCCCAAACTAAAGCAGGATATTATGAATTTAAGCTCTATTTTACCTGAATTTTGCAAAGCCCAGTGTATTTGTGTGTAGTATCTGAATGTGACCACTTTGATACAAAGCAGTAAGAGATCAAAGGCAGCATCAACTGCCACATTTCCATTATTAATTTGCATTAAAATTCTGTTAAATCATGTTACAGCACTTACCTCATAATGATATACTTCAAACAAACTAGATCTTTCTATAAGAAAGCCTGCTCTACCCTTCCCAAAATAAGCTACGTGTAACAGAAATTTCTACGTATACTATTGACTGATACCTTTATAATTCTACCTGAATGTTCTGTAGATTCAGGTCTGGCCTGTTCATTACCTTTGCTTCTAGATTTAAGCTTTTTTTGAATTTTTCAAAAACTCTGTGTTTTCACAAGCATTCAGCTGGTCAGACAGCACAGGAGTCAGGAGTATGACGGTGTATACCAGAGAAATATTAACTACCAAAACTTGCCATTTTTTAAGGCTCTCAGGAGTTCCTCCTGATGTCAAAGATAGTGAAATATATCTAGGTCTTCTGAAGGGTCCAGATTCCTGCAATACTTGTGCTAACTCCAAGCCTCTGGACTCTTTTAGTCTCAAGCACATGGATTATGCCTAATGCCACCTATCATTCTGGCAAGCTAGTACAAGGTATACCTGAGCAAAGACAGGCCAAAGGAAAAATGATAGCTTCTCTGTTATAACATGAACAGTTCACTGAGAAGTAAAAATCTCTCTCCCTCCCAATTTCCAGATTTCCTTCCCATAAATCTTTCTAGAGTTGGCTGTGACATTATAAACCACATCAAGTCACATTCATCTCTAGTGATACCTGTGGAGCTCCTGAGAGTTCTGGTTCTGACAGAACTGCATCATTTTGTACAGAATTAAATCAGGAATGCATTTCTCCCAGTCCCCCACACACTATTCCTGCTGTACCTCAGGTGAGCTACATTCTCTGCAGAAGTAACTCATAGAATATTTTTCCAATAAAGCAATCCAAAAAATCTCCCCCCATGCACTTCCATCTCTTCCTGCTTTCCTGAAAAATAAAGCCACTGGCTGCACTGGCACCTTTGGGAGATGACTTGGTGAATTCTTTGGGAGATATTCCCTCTCTTTTAAGCATATAAATCACAAAACCAGTTTTCCGTAGAACCTGTCATTGGGGTAGGTTCAACCATTCAGTAATCCTGGAAACACTAACTGACTTCATTCCTGAAGTGAAAGCAAACCAGCCCAGCTGTAAACCTAAAAATGCATGACAGACATCACACTGAATGCTCAGAAAGAGAAAACAAAACATTCAAATTTGAGCAGAATTTTCTCTAAATGGATAATAAAAACTGAATTATTGCTACACAGCAAATACAGATACAACAAAGCCTCTTCGAGCTTTATGAGACTAACATAATTTTTCTTACTTATACATTTAATTATATTAGTTATTTTTTAAATATTCTACATTCCCATCAAATTATAAACCTAAGCATTATTTTAAAATAAGGTAGAGTTATGTATACAATGATTTCCTCGGCAATATGTCTAATTATAATTATAATCTATTTATAAGCAGTGATAAAGACTTGCAATGACAAGTAATATTTTCTCACTGGTATGGTTAACATATATGTCTGGTTTAAAGCAACAATACATTTAAATATTCTCCTACTCCTTATCATGAAGTGGCAATGATCTTAATTTAGTTTCGAAGTAAAACAAGAGTTAATATAGCTACAAGAAAAGCAAGTCTGGTTATGTAATCCTTAGGATGAAATTTCACTGCAAATGAAACATTTGAAATGAAAATCAGCCAGTTATACTTGTCTTTTTCCTGGGCCTAGAAGCAATATACTTGCAGCTCATCCACTCAATCACTTCTGATTTCCAGAGCTTTGTTCCAGAGGGGTGTTTAAATGAGATATCTAAAAGTATTTTATGCCAAACAGTCCAAGTACGGGCATTAAGAGAACTGACTTTGGGTCTTATTCCTAAGAATAATTACATAAATCATTTCATCTGTCATGTGAAGGACCCAGAAAAAAAATGAGCTGCCACACAGCATCATGTCATGTCACCATACACACGCACACACACATTTTATATAAGGAATATTGCTTCATGTTCACTTCACGTCCTGTAGGGACGCAGTCTAAGGTTTATACCAAAGTCTAAGGCTTTCTTTGGGGAATATGCTATCATTACACTTCCCATTACAGTCTTTTCCATGGAAAGAGATCTTTCCTGCATCACTGATAAAGTTCTGTTCATTTTGAAACCATACTTTGTTCAAATCAAACTGATTTTTAGAAGTGGAAGAGAGGACGTAGAGGTATGGTGGATGGTGTGAAGGGAAGAAGAAATATAATGTACAATTTCCAAATCTTGCTTGCATTATCTGCATTTCAGAAGTCCTTGAGATTTGTATTGCTTTATTTACTTCACTGAACATTTCAGCTCTACTAAGTCCAACCTGCCCACTGTCACAATTTCACTGACAGCACTAGATTTCTGCATCATAAGCAGGACTACAGTTCCTTTTTGAAGTTATGTAGTTTAGTCTCATTGTTTCCTAGAACTAATGCAAAAGTATAAATATCAAATACCTGTTATACCTTGTGTCTGATAGACAGTAATTTCTCCAAATAAAACAGAGCTGTTTCAGCAAAAAAACTTAAATAATACAAATAATAATAAAACCTCTCTGACAATAGGAAGAATCATCTTATTAGTCCCACTTCACTCATGGAAAAAATGAAAAGTTCTTCATGGTCATCTGCTCCACCAAAAAGCAATCAAACACACAGGTTCTCCTGTTTAGCTTTAGTATCTTAATTCTGTGATAAAAAACTATTACACACAGTATTAGTCTTCCAGTTACCATTCTTACTGTATTTAATCTGTTCGAATTGAATACGGCAAAATCTACGTAATGATCTCTCTCATACTACCTGTGCCTACATTTTCTCCTCTATCATGCAACAAAACACTTTTTACACAATGCATACATTTACTAAGTTGCTGTAAAACACTTGCCATTTTATTGAGTCCTAATATATTTGTATTCAACAGAAACAGCAACTACGTGCCACACTGATGTTAATATAATAGGGCACTAATCAGGAAATGTCATTTTGAAAACCACTGTATTTTTTAAATTGCATTCATGCAAAGAAAAGAGTCAACTAAAACTACCTCCCTGCTTAATTGGCTCGTTTAATCCGTAGACCTGTCACATAAAGAACACAACTGCCAGAAACACTCAGTGTTCACATTGCTGCTAAAATTAAAATCAAAGAGAATGTCACCATTCCTTTTAAAAGGGGAAGAATCAAGGTAGGTTTTTTACTGTAATAAAATACCATGAAATATAAATACTCTATTTTTATATTTCTGTTTATTTTCCCTAGTATTTCTCAAAGAATTTTTCCTACAAAAACTAAGGGTTTTTTGGGGGGGTGGGTGGTTTGGGTTTTTTTTTGGTTAGTTGGTTGGTTGGGGTTTTTTAAAAATTAAAAGCCTAGAAAAGTAAAAAGGTTTCCTAGAAATGGTAATGGTTCATTTACATATTTCTTGACAGGAAACACACCTTCTTTCCTTCAAGGCCAAGGAACACTTATTTAGATTTAGGCCAAGACTTGACAATAGAGGTGCTTTAGTTCCCAATCACCAGTGGGGAAGGTAAAAACCAGAAAATATCTAAAATTCAATTTGTATTTCTTTTATACGGATTTAGAAGTTAATAAAATAAAAACTGGAAAAATCATTCTTAGAATCTTTCAGAACTCTGCTTGTTCTGAGTTGGAATGAAAATCCAAAACGTGATTGATATTTCAGACAAAATGATGTGGACTGGTTTTAGCTCCTGTAGTCCTTGACTATACAAAAGTCAGGTTATCTCAGAAATATTGTGACTATTTTTATTTTAAATGAAAAAAATCATTTCTACATCATTGTTGAGGGTAGGAAATCTGGAATATTTCTATATGTATATTAGATTGGCACACTTTTCAATAAATTCCAATTGCAAGCATGCAGTTAACAGAAGTAGCTTTTTTTCCCCTCCAGGTAATCATTACTTTAAAGCCACATTTCTGACACATTTCATTTACTGCTGTTTTGCAGTGGGCGATCAGATAGTAACTGTTGCAGCACTTACAGGAAAAGGTGTTTGTAACAGTTGTTCATTAAATTTTAATCTTACTTTCCCCAGCATAATTTCATTGACTTTTCTCGGTTTTGCCTCATATAACCATAGTTATACTTAAATTCTACCTCAACTAACAAACAGAAAGCTATGTAACACCTAGAAATTATTATTTTTTTAATAAATATAAGCCTAAAAGCACAAAACAGTAAGTGAAAATAAGCTCTCTGTTATATTGAGATTAATTCTGTGTAATCAACAGGTTTCAGTAGTCATGCCAGGTTTCATTTTGTGTGAATTATTTGTGAGTAAAATTTTCTCCATACCTTCACATTGCTCGGGATACACTGTAGGTGTATACAGTAGGTCTATAAAAACTTTCACAGCTGAAAATAGCAGGAAGGTGTCACAAACATACCATTTCTGATGGATGAGCTGTCTCTATCTGGCCAACAACCCGAAATAAGATAACCTTCTGTCAAAGGAGACAAGTTCCCAGACGTAACAGCACTTAGTGCTCAAAGGCTGAAGCCATGAGTTATACAGTGACTAAGTCACCACATTATAACTTAAGTCACACAGGAAGAAATTTTGCTCTTTCAAGAAGTCTCCTTAGTTTAGTTCACCTGGCAGAGATATTACTATTTATTTTAAATTCAACCAAAACAACAATTCTGTATTCACACTGCATCATTCCTTTATAGAACCAATTACGGGAAAGCACAGGATTGTAAGAGTTGATTAATAGAGACTGAGGATTCTTGGGATCTTGGAAAACATAATAGTTGTTTAGGTTACTGGTGCATAAAAGCAATTTGACCTTTGTTTTGAGACAGGGAATGCAGTTTAGGTAACAGCTAGAATAAACAGCAAACCTAAAGAATGATAGTTTGGTGCCTGTGCTGTCAGGCTGGCCACAACATGAAAAGCTTCCCATAGGTGCTCATTTTTAAGCCTACAATCACAAAAATCACATTTCATTTTCAAGGCATGACTAAAATTATTTACTACGCTGTAGTCAATATAAAATAAAACTGTAGTGTCAGCAGTAACAGTAAAAATCCAGATATTTGCTTAAATGGCCGAATCCTTAACTTCAAAATCAGGTTAAAATCTTAATCTTTCTGAAAGAAAATTAATTTTAAGCCCTTGCTTTGTAGAAAGACCTTTAGAATGTGAAGTCTAGAGATTCAACATCCCAATGGAAAAATAAACAAACCCATCAATCATTTAAAATTTAACAATTGTTTGATGAAGCATACAAAACTGGCACTTTAAGTAAGATCTCAGTTTTGTAATTTTCTGACTAACATAATAGATCAAAGCTATTTTTAAGTGTTGGTCCACTAGAAGAACTCAGAAACAAAAACCTAGCACTCTAAATCATTTGTGTGAAACAGATTTCATGTTCAGTGACAGCTTCGCTGATTCAGTTCAGATCCTCCTTTGCTCTTATCCCTAAAAATTTGCTTTTTACTTTCCCACTTTTAAAATCAATATTGCATTCAATCTGGAATTTGGAGGCATTTACATTTAACACAAATGCAATGTTAAACAGAAGGTGAAAGAAAAGAACCAGTAACAAGGGAAATGAAAGGATATTACTCAGACTTTTTAACTATAACCCCACATAGCTAAGGGGTTGCAACTGTCCCCTTTCACCATCATCTTAGTACTTTTCAGATGAAGTTAACTAGCAAGGATTGGACTTGATTTTTTTTACCCACCACCACGCACCCTCCCCCCAGAAGAGACTTTCATGATCTCACAAATACTGTCTCAATGCCACTTCTAAAAATGTTATCTGTCTGCAGCAGCTAATTTGACATGAAGCTTTTCTAATTTTGGCCAGAAAAGTATAAAACTCCTGAGAAGTATTAGGCCTCTCTCCTTAGATATTCATTTTGTATAAGTCTGTATAAGTCTCCCAAATCATAGCAAAAATAAACTTTTTGCATGTTTATGTTCCACCATCCAGACTTGGAGCAAAAAAAAAAGTAAACTAATGCTCACTATGCAATAGCAACACAAAGATGTAACGCCACTCAGTACTAGCTTGTAGAAGTGAACTAACAAGAGTTCAAGCACTGAAAAGCCTAGAAATAGCTTTTTTCCAAGAACAGGAAGCATCTGTATTTTGTTGTACTTACAGCATACTCCAGATGGTCAAAGTTGGTTCACTTGACAAAACACTTCTGTTCATCAGGTTTCTTCAAGGTTTTGAGACATATTACTCCAGATTCTTTTGAATAATTTTATTTTCATTCCTTAAAAAAATCAAATTTTAAGGAAAAAGCATTTAAACTTCCTAGTTCAGATACTTTACACTTCTTTCAAAAAGCTACTTGCACATGCTAAGTGGAGCACTAAAAAGAATAAAAAAGAAATAGATCAGTAGAATGCATAGTTTGAAAGTTTCAAACTTTCTTAGAAATTACTTTTTGACAGTCTTGAGCAGAGCTATTGCCTGTCAATTCAGTATTGCATTTGATTTCCTTAGACCAGATTTAGCAACAGAACTGAATGAAGAAAGGCAGAGGGGAAGATATCCACAAGATAAGCCTCCCAGGCTTTTATGTTTAGATCAAAGTGTATTGATTTACAATTCCAAGGATGAAGACAGTGGTGAAGAAACCGGGAAGGCTTTAAGTAAAGTGCTGAGATCAGTGACATATCTGACTTTAGCTCTGAGTTCCATCCAATAAAACCAAGGCCAATGGCCTTGTCATAACCATGCCTTCCTTTTCCCAATCTACTTGTAACAACAACTGTGTTAATGCAAAAAAAAAAAAAAAAAAAAAAGTGAAAAGCTGGATGACCACAAGAAATACAGCACTAAAAATCATCTCAGGTGATAGAGCACAACAGTTCATGTTTTTAATCATCCCAGAAGTTGTTCTGAGTTCTGTATTAGAAATAAACAAAATGGTATCATGAAGATTCATTCCATTTCACAATTGCTCCATTTTTTGAAACAGCTCCCCAAAATGTCTGATGTAAAATATGTAGAATGCCTGTCAAACCTTTCCTTCAAACCTAATTTTTAAACATTTACTCTGCTAAATACATGTTTTGTTCAAGCCACTATTTACGCATTAAAAGCAAACAAAAATGGTTGTGAAAACTGTTCTAAATATTACTTTTTTTTCATTCGATAAAAATAAGAAGTTATAATAATTAAGGGAAATTTTTAAAAATACACCGTATTTTATGTGGTTATAAGCAGCAGCATTTTACTCTTAAAGACCCATTCTGTCTTAAACCTGAAGGATAAATGTTGTGGTGTATGGCTTGGTTTTATTCAAAGTGAAAGAGTGACCGTGAAATCTCTGAAAGGCTTGCAAGCATCTTGAGTAATATTTCATCCACTTCTTCATCTTCATTCAACCAACTGTATCAAGAAAAAAGAAGTGAAAAATGCAGCAGCTGCAATTTTGCACTGGAAGGCGGCAAAACAAGGTGGATAGCGTAAAGCAGAACAGAGCGGGGAGGGAAATGACTGTTTACTAGCACTGCAATACAGCTCTGTTTTCAGAAATGGTATTAAGACAAGAAATAGAAATTAATTTAAATCTCCCTTAGTGCAATCCCCAAACCTAGGTGTCAAATTCCACTCAAGAAAAGCTCCATGGAAACTAGAAGAGCTTCAGCAGAATAATGTATTTCTTCCCAAATCAAATACTAAATGAATATGGAGAGTGCATATGACCAAACACTGCAGTTCTTCGGTGGTGGTATTTTGGTTGGATGCTCATATAGAAGTACATTTTTCCTACTACTCCTAAATGCAAAGACACAAAACATTTTTTTTTTTCTCATTATCACTGCATCTGAAAAAAAAGCAGGTTTTTAATCTGGAGGTGGATATGCTGATTTATATGCTGCTATATGAAAATCAAGCCCAAAAAAGATCAGGTTTTCATCCACAGAAACATTTTTCTTGCAGGCCATAAAAATATTAGTAAAATGGTTTTTTTATAAAATGACCACAAGTAACAAATGGATTAATATCTTTGTTCATATTCAATTCATATAACCGCATCTTCACTCCTTGTCCTCAGTAGTCATTTATTTGTCATTTGGTCTTTATGAAGAACCAATTTATTGTTAATAATAAATATAAGCTGACCAAGAACAGCTGGTAACACAGACATCATCAGCCTTTGTACCTGCTTATAAAAGGTTCCTTTTTCTCAGTGGCACAGTTTCTTCAGCTTAAAAGAAAGCAGCTACCATGTGGATAGTCTCTTGAGCAAACCTTTTGTCAAGTAGTTCACTGAATATAATAGAAATAATAATGCATAAATTTCCCAAGCAACAATGCCCATCATCAGTTTAAATCTCAGCGTACGTAAAAACATCTAGAGCTATCTAAGGGTGAACGACGCAAAAATGCTCTGCAGAGATAAAGTGCCAGGCAGGATATCTGAACTGCTCATTAAAAGCCAAGGCAAGAGTGCTGCTGTAGTCATTTAGATGAATGGCTGAGTTATTGGATCACATCTGAAGACCGCATATGGTGTCCCCAGACAGTGCCATCTGCACTACCTTTTTTCCTATATATAAAGCAGCCTCCCTCATCAAGCCATAGCATCTCTTGCCCCCTCTACATTCAGCAAGCATAAAGACTTTTTACCGACCATTTATCTCAAGTCAAAAATCACTTTGTACACGTACCCTGGGCCAGGCCATAAAGAAGTTCAGAGTGCAATCTTAAGAAATAAAGCTATTAGAGAAAAGATATTATGTGCTTTGTAAGATCTAGGTGTTTAAAATTATTTTTGTTCCCTATCCTATCTGAGACATTTTAGGAAATTAGAAAAAAAAAGTATAATAGGTTTTGGGTAGGGCTCAGGAGCCTTCCATTCCAGTCCCTCCCTTCTCAATTCCCTCAGCTGCTTTTTGGCCTCAGAATGAATGTATAACCTTAAACTGGAACTGTTCACACACACTAGCAAGAGAGAAATGCAGAAAAAATAAGAGCATACAGAGGAAAGGGACATCAAGAAATAATCAATTAAAAAAACATCAAATCAATCTCCTCTCACATTATTGCAGTGACAGCAACTGTCCAACAATATTTCATATGTTGCTTTGTAATACTATACTGAATTGTTAAAATATTTCATTTAATCAATTAGACTTAGCTGAACATCACCCTTCAGGATGGACTTCACAGTAAATTATAGCCCAGTCTGATTCAAATGTAGACATAGGGAATAGAATGAACCCCCTTTGGGGAGAAGGAGGGAGTGGACAGAAAAAGAAAAAAGTGCCATGGATAGAAAAGAGGACCTTTCATGTAACAAAAACAGTATCTTAGTAAATGTTAAGCAATTCTTTTCATTTATATGTTCTTTTTCCTAACATGGAAGATAATGGTCTCAGGTTAGAAAAAGAAATGGTGTTAACCAAATGGATTTTTTTTTTCTAGCCACTTGTGTAAAAGTGCAAAAGTGAATAAAAAAGGATTTAGTTTTAGCTTTGGCTAATCCATCAATTCCTGTTAATTTCACTGTCATTTTGGTAAATACAGTTACACTGACCAATGTTTTCATGTCACAGTTTCCCTCTAAAGAAAAAAAAATCAGAAAAAAGAAATGCGAGGTGTTTCAGTAAATACCCATGACTGGCCACAGCAGGAAGTGAGAAATGGGATTAATCAATATTTTTAATCAGAAGCTGTCATAGTACATTGTTGCACTTATTTCAACAAGTGTGAGGCAACTGTGCTATTAAAACAAGCTTTGATGCAATTTTATCCTGCCAACATTATGGATTAAAGATGATTCTTTTTGACAGTATTAGACACCTAAAACATCACTTCTGATATCAAAGACAATCTATTTCATCTTGAAAAAAAAAAAGAAAACCACTGTCCAGAAAAGGACAGTTTAAGAGAAACTTGCTTCAAGTACTGAGGGATGACTGAAGCTAAAAGACATATATAGTAAAATGTTACCATCTCCACAAAAAACTGAAGACTTTACCAACTACTATCTTATATTTGCCTAAGGAATTACCCATTAAAACTCCTTCTCCTTGGACTTTCAGCTATGGTTTTGGGGTTTGCTGCTAAAAGAAAAGTTAATATACTTTATATATCACAATTGTATGAAATAATAATAACTAGTTCTTAAATGGTACATATTTATTTCACCTCCTCAGGTCAATGACATAGGAATTTTAAGCTCAGTATGATTAATAAGAAAAAGATAAATTGAGAACAAAGTACAATTATAATCAACATTGTCTTACAGCCACTGTAACTAAATTTATAACTATCTTGTAAATTAGAATTATACAAAAAAACCACAAAAGATTGGAAGATGCTGCAGAAAATGTGTTTTCAAAGACATATAGAATACTGATCATTTTACGGCAGGATAATAATAGCACCCCCAAAATGCTTACATATACTAGTATCTATTGTGGAAAAGAGAAAAGCATCCATATATAGGATTTGCATTAAAGTGACAAAGGAAAATACAAAGCAAAATAATTCATGGAAAGAATCTGAAATACTGTATTTCTCTATAACACAGATTTTTCAAACTACTGACACATATAGAGGGAGGAAAAAATTAACTTCAGAACAAGACAAAATTCAATACAGTTTAGAGACAACTCCATCACAAATATTATTTTAATGATACTTTACCTAGTGTCTAGCAGCAAAACTAGTCATCACATGCAAAACTGTTTGAAAAATACAGCCTCCTGAGTAAAGCAGAATGCCAGGCATTTCTGCAATGGCCTTCTGATACAGCTACTGAAGTCATCCAAACAGCCTGCTGTGACCTTAGTGACAGAAATATAGTTTGCGGCCATATTTCATCAATAATCATTTACAAGACTAAAACCTCTATTCATATTATTCATTTATGTAATAGGTCCCGTTTTCTACAGCAACGAAAACTCACCACAAAGAGGCCAATATACTAGGAAATTAATCGGACCATGCAGCCTTGAAAAACATTTGTAGATGCCAATCATTAGTATGTGTTTGTAAAAACAGCTTGCAGGAAAGCTCCCACAAAGACTGCCACACTATGCAGATCTCATTAAATAATTTCTTGTTTAAGCTACAAATCTAATGCTTAAATTTTCTATAAACCATTAGCCTCAATAATCTCAAGGGAATGTTAATTACAGATACAGTGTCTTTCATCTCAATTAGACTGAATATAGAAATAGTTAAGTAGTGAGTAACTTTCCATAAACAAAAATCTGCTGCCAATAAAGAGATCAAGAATTTGTTATTGTTACTCACACACTGGGGCAAAGAAATAATTACAAAATGAAGATTAATCTAATCAGGATTCAGCAGCACTCAAAGTTTGAATGTTTAACTTGCAATGGGTCTGCAGGGCAACCACAGTGATGGAATCCGAAATGGATCTGAATGTCTCCATAAATCATAAGCTCATCTAGATTTCACTGATGAAAATTTAAGTAGTTAAGAAATCAGCACATACTTTGAGAAGAGGAACCAGCTCTCTGGCCTCAGTGCTGTACAGGCATACAACTACTTTGTCATAACACAGCCTTCCTCCTTACTCATAAGCCTACTCCCGATTTTAACCACATAACATCCCACCAGAGCTGTAAAGGAGTATTGTCAGCTTCACTGCACAGATAATGAAAGTAACCACTTCCCAGAATAATCTCATGCGCTACAAAATGAGACTAAAATAAAAATCAGGGGATCCTTCTGGTTTTAATGACAAATTAAATTTTCTGAACAAGTATTTTAGTACATGTAGTGCCTAACTCACTTAGGGATCAGAAACACTGAGGTCTGCAAATGAATTTGCATTTTATAGAGGGCTAAATAAAACTTTGAAACAAAGAGTTATCATTGCCTTTAACAAAATATTAAACATGACATGCTCTTCCTATTTTTACAGTAAAAAGCCAAGAGAATTCATCTGCAGGTGTTGCAACATTTTGTTTGCATTAATATGCCCCCAGTAAATTAGAAAAGTTTCTAACCAGTAATAAATAAGATTGTCGCTAATGGATGAATGTCGTTAATTAAACACAGTACAAAGGTGCTTGTGAGACCTAGTTGCAAGGAAGGAAAACCGTAATCAACATCATATCCCTCCATTTCCACTTTTTCTGTTTGAAACTAACGTACACATTTGCAAACCTGCTTTTCTGCTTTACAGTTATGACACACTTCTCTTTCTCCAGCGGCTTCCTGTGCTTAAAACAAAACTCAGTAGAAGGCAAAAAGCATTTGTCTTTCAGCAGTTTGAAATGAAGGAGCCTCTGCAATATGGGTTTCCCTTAACTATAGCTACAGGAAGATGTATAAGAAGTTGTCTCTTAATCTCAAAATGATTTCCAGCCTGGTACCTTGCGTGCAGTCTGACCTGATGGAAAACTCACGACTCCGGACGCATGATAAAACAATGAAGCCCCAATGATTGATTTTTCAAAAGAAATACTAAAGGTCTTCCCACTCCTTCTGAACTGCAAAGTAGAAGCAGAACAACATATTTCAACACTGTGTCCTGTTAGCAAGGGTATTTCCCAAGTAGCCACACTTTATACTTCTCCTAACAGCTCGTTACTGAATTTGTATTTTTAAATATCCCACTTTTCTATTTGAGGAACTTATCCCATGAGCTGCAATGTGTGTATCTACTCTCCTTTCACTTTTCTTAATAACAGCTGAGAATTGTCAAATAGGTCTTTTTCCAATTAAACAGTAAAGTTACTAATCATGAGTAAAGTCAGAACCTGATTTTGCACTACATTGTGTACCTATACCTCCTGCTGACGTGAGCAGAAGATCTGCATGTGTAAGAGTTCCTGGAACACCTAGAATGCACACTCTTCACAAAGTGCTGAAGAGTACTTCTCTGCATGCCTTATGACAGAAACCATCTCTCTTACTCATGGTAGCACTAAAATATAAGGAAAAGTGTGCACACTGAGCAAGCTAAGGGTCTGTGAGGAAGTGCAGATATTAGGAAAGAAAATGAAAGTCTCATAAATAAAATTACATTGTTGAAGCCAAGCTTACAGACGAGGTCTTTGCACCACATATAAAGACATATGTAAACCAGGGATCTGCTGAACAACTGCCGGATACATGCTGTCAGGATAATGGATGGGAAGGAACCTATGAACATATTGAAAACATGAAGCTTCATAACTGCACTGCGCCAAATGGTAATCACAGCAAACTGTGGTATAAAAGCCCCAGCACTGGAAAAAGTTTGTTATTTAGGAAAAATACCAGTGTGTGCACATACAGCGGCTGTGGGCTTTTTACGCTGCTGTTTTATAAAAATGCTCCTTAATATTTGCACTATTGCACGTTCCTGGATTTAGTTTCTGTTCTTATTTTTGAAGTTATCAGTCCTTCCTTTTGCTTTTTACGGAAGGGGATGCCAACGGATTCTATATTCACAAGGGCCTATCTAGGTGTGACTTTTTAGCACCTAATTGAATTGGTTAAGATAGAGAAGTTGTAAAAAGTTTGATGTATTTGTGTCCTTCCCAGGACAATGCTCACCCTTTTCTTTCATCAGAATTCTGTTGCATATGTGACCTGGTTTTAACTTTCTAAGCTTTCAAGTAGATCTACTTGGTATACTTGTAAAGGGGCTAATATTTCTAATTAGTACTCCAGTTACAGTTTTAGTTGCCAACATTCTAGCATCAAATACACATAAAAGGAATTTTGATATTGGTACTTTGAGGAAAAAGAACAGGAAATATTAACTGTATCAGTTTGATAGAAACACCATTGCAATTCCTAAATATTTTGCTACATTTCAGTGTTTCATTTTGCCAGCAGTCCACTCCAGCGCAATTTCATTCCAGCTATTTAGGGTACATTCAAGAGAATGTGTCTGTTATTTTGACTATCAGAAAAATGATACTTAAAAAGGAACCTGCAATAAAACCTTTTATGAAAAACACAATGCCAAAAGACAAGCTGTGGAACTATTGAGTCCCTTTGCAAGTCATGGTACATGTCCTCTTGGACAAATTTTGCAGCACTTCAAGGATAAGCTCACAGGGAACAGTCAGAATGGATTTACCCAAAACCCCACAGAGAATACTGTGCCAGGTTTGAGCACCAACTGATCAACTGGAACAAGTTTTACTTGTATTAGATTACTTACTGAAGTACTTTCCAATCTGAATTTTCCTACGATTCTATTAATTTAACAACTTTGCATTTTGAGGCATAAAGACTGCTACCTAAAGTTTGGTGGTGTAGTAACCCTTGCACCACGTCTACAGAACAACAAGGCAGATTTGGCAAAGCTTTCTGGTACAGGTTTCTTTGTAAAAACAAACAAAACAAACAAATCAATAAAAACAACAAAACCCAAGAAATGTATGAAATTCCTAGACATTTATTCTTAGTAAAAATCTTCAACTAAATAAAAAATTTAGAAAATAAAAACCCAAGTAGAAAAATAAACATTTTGACTGATCACCACATAGAAAGCTGTATAAATAATTTCATATTCCATAAAATTCTTTTTCTCCAATTTATCCCCATGAGTGTTCACATTTCTTCAGAGACCTTCTACCTTTACCCATCACTCTCCTGAAATGGTAAGCAATAGCAATAGGTAGATACTATTGAGGATGGTTTTGTACTAGGTTGGATTGATCCAGGAAAGGGGAGTTTATTAGCATCCCTGTGGCATCTTCCAAGCTAACACTCTCTTAAAGACAACCAAAGTACATCAAACTTTCTTCTCAGTGACTACCAGTTATGTTTCCTTTCAAATTTGCCCATGGGCTGGAAGCTGACCAAGTAGTTCACTGATGCTGATAGCTGCCCACATATGCAGTCATTTTTTAATGGCTTTTGTCATGAGATCTGGGACACTAGAATATGAAAACTTAGTAAATAAATGGAATCAAATAATTAAGGTATTGAAAAACTAGCTGCACAAGCTAAAGCTATGATAAAAGCTTCTAGAAGGAAAAAATCATTACTGAGTAAATCTCACCGGTATACTTTCAGTCGGATAACTTTACATATTCATGAATTTTTAAGAAAAGCAAGCTGAAACAAAGAGATGGAAAATATTGAATCATGTTTCCTTACCGGTGTGTCACACAAACCTGATGAAATCTATGCTGTAGTGTTTGCCTGCTCTAGAGGAATCTCTTGTAGGTGTGAAAAAAATTGTTTCAAATACTCAATTACTTTACAGGTTGTTTTTTTAAACAAAAGACTTTGAGAAATAAAATGTATTCCAGATCAGCAAGCATATGTTTTTCAAAAGTTTAACTTCCATAAGGTTCCATTGAAATATTTCCTCCCAATTTTGTTCTCTTCTTCCCAAAACTCCAAATGAATAATTTTTTAAAAAGTTTGGTAAACTGCAAGACGTTAATAACTACCGAACACAAGAAGGATTAAGAACATTGCAATCATATCAACATAAAAGTTGACTCTTTGAAAAAGCCCCACTGTAATTTTTGATACTTAAAGAATCATGACAATCTTTCCCTAATAATGGAGTACCAAAGAGTAAATATATGAGTCACTATAAAAGCAAATAATGGTCTACTTTTTAAAGTATGAGACAGCATTATAATTGGCCTAAATTACAGCTAAATAATCTGCAAAGAAAAAATAATCTAGTTTTTATCTTTTAAAAACCTCAGTGAACTAATCACCGACTGATTTTAGTATTCAAAAAGATGAGCATTCTTCAAAATATTTAGAAAACTTATTGTAATTGTTGTAATTCTGCATTGTTCAGAAGCATTAAAAAAAATCCATGATGGATTACTTAATCTGAATTGGTCAGAGAAACCATACAGAATGCCATATTCTGCAATTCCATACAGAAATTAATGTGCAAATACATCTATCACTAATACATTTTCATCTCAGTTTCATTGTTTCCAAATAATTGTGCTTATTTCTTTGAATTCAATTTCCATTACTACTTGTGCAAACTAAACTCATCTGTTCAAAGACTGGTACAACCTCCCCCTTCATATTGCTAATGCATTCCAGAAGTGACTGATAACATCTCTTTCTATTACATTCTGGTTCTCTGTTCAGCAGATTGTCAATGAAGAGCTTTAGAACAAATTAGGCACACTCATTTTCTTAACATTGACAAGCTGGGATTTAAACAAGCCATTATACAAGTTTACATTCGTATTCCAATGACCCCACTGGAATTTTTTCTTTTTACAACAGGTATTTGGGAAAAGAAAACTAAGCCCTTACTGATATGTTTAGAATTTCATGCTGTGGGTCAAAAAAAGATTTTACAAATATTTTAACTTTTTTTTTTTTACTTTTCCTTTTTAGATGCAGATATGTGCATAACTAGCTTTACCAAAGTCCGTATTAATCTTGAGCCCTCTGTTGAAGACAGCAAATGCTTTTCTTTCATTCTCTCCTGAGAGCTCCAAGTCTATTGAATCAAGCAACTGCATTTTATGACAGAAGCAATCAATTCACTAACTTTAATTTGTTATTTCCCCTCAAAACAAATCCCAGTACACAGAACCACGGACATCTTATATGCTATCATATTCCACTGTGAAAACAAATGCTTAAGATTACAAGCAGATATTAATTGAGAATCCAAATGCGCTGTGAAATTCCTGATAAAGTTTCCACACTTTATTCAAATTATGTATTCTGATGACTTACAGGGCCAGCTAAAATCATACCCAGTCACACCAACACTCTATAAGAAATCTAGGAAAGCATAAATAGGAAATGGAGACACAGTCAACTGAAGAGCATGTATGTGTAAACGGAGAGAAAAGGAGAAAAAAGTCTCGTACTTTCCTGAGGCTAATACTTAGGAATGTTAAAATATCCTACAGCCTTCAGAGAAAAATGTCTTCTCAGCCTCTTAGGTATATAGCCATATAAACACAGCTTGAAAATTCTTCCAACCTACATAGAACTCTTAGCTAGATGAAAGGCAACAACAGCACCCCTTCAAAGATTAATACATGTTTACACTATTAAGGTAGAGCACTTTTCCTAAATATATTTCCTATCTACAAACCTTCTATCTTTTTTCTTTTTAACTTTTTAAATTATTCAGAAGAAGACTCTAAAATGTTTAAATATCTTTATAGCAGGAGAATTAATATGACTACACATTACTGAATTGCTATAAATTTCCCGGAGCCAAAAAAAACCCCAAACAAACATAAAACAAAAACAAAACATGGGTTCCTATCAAAAGCACAGTGTTTTAATTTGGAAACTCTTTGAAAAGAGGAACAGGAACTATGGCCAAAGTGTATGACACACAATGTTTTGATTCAAACAATCCACATGAAATCTAAGTAATTTTTTTCATCCATCCCTTTTTTAGTCACCTTTTACAAAGATTTAGGCAATCAATTTTTTCTCCTACAGAGGTCCACAGAATAGCAACTTCAAAAGAAATGTATGTCAATACTCAAGAGAAACTCAATGCAAGTCACCCACTGCATGAAAACTGCTAACATATTCCATTAGTAGGGCAACAGCAGCAAAAGCATGAAGGGTTTATTTTTAAATTTTAAAATTTTTAGTTTCATTCTAGCTACTGTAACTGAGCAAGA
>JAAGNO010000480.1:0-22181 GCA_033439905.1 Ceryle rudis
AGGTGGTGTGGTGTCAGGTCTTAGGCTGGACTTGATGATCTCAAAGGTCTATTCCAGCCTCTATGATAATTTTGTGTGTAATTAACTACACAGTTTTGGAGTTTGGGTATTAATCGTGACTATTTATTTTTAATAAAGCACCAAAAGGTACCATCTTCTCAACACTACAATCATTACACTCATGACATGGCAAGATTTACAATAAAAAAAATAAAAATAAGTAAGTAAAATTAAAAAAAAAATAGCTGATCAAATGAGGCTGAAGCTCTATGCCAACAGACTCCCAGTGCTTGTTCTATCCATTTTTAGTTATTTCATTGACACTGGGAGACAGAAGAGTAAAATAGCTACAGTGATGTAGAAAGGTAGGGTAAAGAAACTGAAATGGCATCCACAATAGCTTTCATATGGTAAAATTGTGTCATATGTAGTATCAGCAAGGTAAGAATGAAAGCACATGGGTAAACTTAAGCTCTTGTGCTACTTGCAAAGAATTCAGCAGTGAAGCAGATATACTTCACAACATTTTTAGCCCTAAGATCAATTTAAAATACTTGCCTCAAGAGCTGCTGATTACTGAGAACTGATGGAAGTTGATTTGATTTAAAATATGAGACAAATTGAAGTTAATAGCAGAAATAACAACTTTGGGTTGAAGTGGGGGATAAGGGTAGCTTGTTTTAGAAGTGTGATGATATACAATCCTATAGAATTCAAGATACAAAAAAAAAAAAAATCTTACTGGTTGTTAGATCCTTCCTCATCCCCGCTGGGATTTTTTGCTTCGTTGTTACAGCCCAGTCTGTGTTGCTGTATATGTTTAAGATCATTATCTAAGCTGCTCTGCAGGTCAAAAAGGTGCTGTTCCACAGCTGCTCGAATTGTTCTTTCTAATATGCTAAGAAGAAAAAAAGACAGAAAATTCATATTAAGAACTCTCCTTTGCATTGATCAACTACGCAGAAAGGCAGAGATAACAAACTTTACACACGACAGGAGTCTTTGATGACAAGCACTTCAAGGCAAAAAGAGACTTTTCTCAAAAGGCAGTGGAAATTACTGCACCTACTACCTTTTATTTCATAAGATTTATATAAAGTAGTATGAAGTCTATTAACAGTATTTAACAAGCAATCAACACATTACAATGACTAAGTTATTTTTTAATAACCATATTAAAAAAAACCCTTATATGAGCATAATATATTAATGTGACAGTAAAATCCTGTGTCTGTAACAGGTCAGCCAACCCTGGGGCAGGCACCATTTCAGCACAGCTGGCTGTAACCTCCTCTGAACTGGGCTCTGATCTTAAAAGCAAAGTGCCAACAAACAGCAGAGTCACCGAGCAAATACCTGATGAAGGGCTCATGATACACCCAAAGATACATCAGAAACAGAACAGAATTCTTTAAAAACAGACTAATTATGAGTAGCTCATCCAAAATACACAATTAGACCTATAGAAAATCCTCCTGAAGAATCTTAAACTACTTTACCTCATTTTTAACTCTGGGATTGGGCATTTGTTTTTTCTCCACGTTTGTACACAGGATTTCACTGAACTGTATTTAGTATTAACAGCTAGAAGCAGTGCTAAAAACATGTGAATGCTATTATAAAGTAATAGAATACCATGTTGTAAGGGACCTCAAGAATCATTGAGCCCAACCTTTTAAGGTAAACGATAATTTATTTATTTAAATGAGATGGCCCAGCAACCTGTCAAGCTGAGTCTTAAAACTGTCCAGTGTAGGGGAATCCACCGCTTCCCTTGGGAGATTATTCCAATGTCTAATTGTTCTCATGGTGAAAAATTTTCTTCTGGAGTCCGATCGGAATCTCCCCAGGAGTAACTTGTACCCTCTACCCCTTGTCTTTTCCATGGGACTCCTTGTAAAAAGGGAGTCTCCATCCTCTTGGTAGCCACCTTTCCTCTACTGGTACATGGTAATAAGGTCTCCCCTAAGCCTTCTCTTCTCAAGGCTGAACAAACCCAGTTTTCTCAGCCTTTCTTCATATGGCAGCTCTTGCAGTCCTCTGATCAGAGGTCAAACATCTATGTATCCAAGTATAAACCCAAACTGGTTCGGAATCTGTATTCTACCATATTGGGCTCTCATGCTTCTGCAGTCAACAGCACTGACAGACATTAGGCTTTTCCAGCATTTGCATTAAATGTCACACTAGAATACATTCACTCATAACAGGCATCAAACCTATTCCATTTCTTTTTCCAGGTGTATCTTCTATACATGTTCTAGCAACAGCACAATTCAAACATATATTTTAATGCAACTTACTCTGCAGAGGCCGGCAAGATACTTATGGGAGAGATATGAGCACTGCAACAAAGAAGTAGTAAGTTAATATCATGCAAAAACTTACTAAATAGAAGTCTTGAAGTCAACATAAAGCAACTTGGAAAATACTTAAAGACCACAGGTAATGCGGCTAAAAGTAGAATAAATATGTAAAGAAAACACTAATTTGCAGTCAAGTTATTATTGAGATGAAGAAAGCTTAAAGAGTGCCACCACAGACAGAAAATGGTAGAAGCAGCAATGCAGATTTCTGTCTCTCAAGAGCCAATACTCAGTCTCTTATGAAACCATAAGCTCTCAGATGTATGATCTTTCCCATGGGAAATACTAATCACCAAGTCTCCTAACATTTCCTGACACCTTGCTTAAGAATGCAGATTTTAACCTTGCTGCCTAAAGCAAATTTCAAATTAGTCTGTTTTCCTCCACAGTTGCAACTCATAGAGCCTCTTCCCCACCTGCCAGACTGTTGCATAATTTGATTCTGCAACATTCAACAGGTCTGCAGCACTCTCCAAGGACAATGACATTTCATGTGCAAGGCAGGTACCTTCCAGAGGGTTTGAGACCCAAGCCAGCCATTTGTAACGTGTTTGGAAGTCTCCCAGCACAAGCTACTTCAGCCTGGAATGCTGAACTCTTCCAAGGGGTGGAAGAGTAGAAATCAGTGTAAGGAACACAAGTTCCAGTAAGTTAACTCGGGTATGTTGCCCCTCTACAGTTTTCCATTAATATGATGAAAGTGTTCTCATTATAAAGAGAATACTGAAGTTTTAGACAAACTGATGGCAGATATGCTAAGAATGAAATAAAAGAAGAAAACTAAAATGGTAATGAACTGCAACTTAGATGTCTACTTCAGGAAAAAAATAAATACTAATTTCATTTCAAGAAGAGAGCGAAATAAATGCTTTTTCTTGCTATTATATATAGCTAAGCTCAGGAAAAAAAAAAAAAAATCAGTCTACTCTATCATGCAAAAACACCATTGGCAGCCAACACAGATTTTACTCTTATTTTCATGAAAGCATAAAGTAAATCTTGAAATACAAGGGAGCTTGCCACTTCATGAGATCTGAACAGGCACTACCTCTGCAAGATAGTTTTGACTAATATGAATCTGTCTCGAGCTAACAAAAAACAAAACCACACCAAAAAACCACACACCACCAAACCCAACAAATGTAGACAGCCTCTCTGCTTACCCAAGTACAGTTTTAAAACAACAAGGAATATCTTGCTTAGACCTTATGAAGTTTATTAGTAGTTTCACTACCAGAGGTAACTGACCACCTCAAGCAGACTTTCTATTTTTTTCTTCCCCTAAGTAGATGAAACACAAGCAATAAAGGACCTTCAATTAAACACTAGCCAATAAAAAAAGCTGTTAAAGTATTTATTTAAAATAATTATGCTCTTTTGCCTTAGACAAGCTGTACTGGGCCAATAGCAGAGTGCACTGTATTTAAACACCACCATGTTAACAACTGCACAAGCAGGTTCTCACACAAGTTTTTCTTTCTCCTTTTTTTTTTTTTTTCTTTCTAAACAGAAACCAGATCTAAAAACAAGCTCACTTCATGATTTGTGTTTGTTTGCCTAGGTGAAAAACCAAAGCAGATCCGTTCCAAATGTTTTGACAGAACAAAACATTTCTAAAAAGCTTCTGTCACATAGCTCTGTAAACTAAAACACCTGATGCAGAAGCCAGATCCCACAGTCACTAATTTCAAAGCTGCTGAATAGAACAACTGAGGGTAAACACACTGGAATGTTGTTTTATTTTGTTTTTCTTTCAAACAAAGAAATGATAAGAAAAAACTTTACAACCCCAGATACTTACATTTCATTGATATTTCTGTGCACAGTTCAGTATAGTCCTTACTACTAGGTACAAAGTGTTAAGTTTTCTGATAAACTATTTTTGTTTTGAGAATACTAGAAACAAGACCGACATGAAGCTGTGAATAAATTCAGCTTCATGAACAAGATGAGAGGTGCATGAGCAAGAATCTCAAGAGAAAAAAAAGAAAAAAAAACAGTAAAATTTCAAACCACAAAAATTGTTGGTTTAAGTATCCAGTCTCGGTATTTTTAGTAAATTCTATATAAGCTGTGTTATGAAAGGCATGCTTACTTTCCAAAAGTATTAATATGTAGTTGTACATATTGAGATCAGTTTACTATTAAGCCAGCCACTCCTAGGATAAATTGAGGGGGGGAAGGCAATCGGAGCACAGAACACTGCAACACTCGGGTTGTAAAAAGAGAGCAAAAGAAATTCAGTCAAGGGCACAAGCACAAATACTATTTATAGGAATGTGTGATGGCCCGGAATCCTTTTATTCTATCTTTTAGACAATGAGGAACTGTGGCAAGAATGGGGAGAATCAAACTCGTCTCCAAAGATTCCAAAACATTTCAGACATGGTTCACAACAAAATTTTCCATCTCACTGCATAACCTTCAGCCCCCAGCATAGGATTGTTCACCAGGGCTTTTATTAAACACCTTTAGATGCATTAGAGGTACTCGGCAAAAGATGTGCATAAATCAGCAGTATTACAAAGCCTGAAGAATCCTCTTACTAGACAATTAATATCTTATGGTCTTCAGCTAATCACTTTAGCAATTAAGCACCTTTTGAAAGAAATGTGCCAATCGCTCTTAGCTGAAAATGCATTACAACTTCTGGATCCATGTAGCACAGTTCAAGGATACTTTTTAAAAGCTGTAATTTACACTGCTACAGAGAGCCTGAACGCAGCATGACACAGCAAGACACAGAAAGGTAAACATCTTTGTTTCATAATGCTAACCCTCTCCCAAGAATCCCTTTTGCACTATCTTCCTACCCAAAAAAAGTCCTGGTAACACAGCTTGAAATAGAAAAATACATTAACTAGAGATAAAACATTTCAAAGTTTTTCTTGGTAATTTACTGACTGCACACAGATTTTTATTTCTCTTAAAAAAAAAAAAAATTAGTTGTGACATTATTTCATTTCACAATATACCCAAAATAAATTTCATCTCACAGAATTCTGAAGTTAAAAAAAGTCTTATTTACAATCATATCAAAGCAACATTTTCCCTTCCATATAATTACCTGTGCAGCAGAACTTTACAGGCCATTCTGATTATTTTTGCTATCCCAAATGAGCACTTCACGTAGAAGTGCTTAATTTGAAAAACAGGAAAGAGTGATGTTGGCTGCTGGTTGTGCATACTGCTCACTGGGATTCGATGGCTGCGTGTCAGACTGTACTTCTGGAGTGCTGCGCTAAAGCCTGCAGTCTAAATAGAAATAGACTGCAACATGAGGTCACTCCTGACAATAAGCTGCCCAATCAACACTTCAAAGCTTTCCTAACATGTTTTTCACTGATTTTCTAGGATATGAGTAGGGACAAGTATGTGGATGTTAAAGAGCTAAACAACAACAACAACAACAATAATCATCATCATCATCATATATTTTCTAGCAATTCAGGTAGTTGTTATTTTGGTCAGCCTCACGATATATGCATTTTGTCTCACTTCGTGGCTGTTAATATTACTGCCTCTCACTGATCAGAGCTAATTAAACCAAAACAAAACCATCATACAAGCAGTAAGGATGTTACCCTTGTCATTGCATTTAATACAGCAAACTGTTTACAGAACTTACTACTTGTTACACATATAATTTTGAAAAGAGTTTTTACATTGGGCTTCTGATTGACAGTATTTAAGATGAACTACAAAAAGTAAAGCAAATACTGCTCGGCAGAGCACAGTGATGAAAAAAATTGAAATACGACAGCAAAGGATCCTAAAGGGATTATTTCAACAGTGTGTCTTAGAAGTCAGCTGCAATGCTGAGTCAGTAATTCCTTCCTCCAAGTCAGGACAGCAAAACCGACCAAGCTGTGTGGAGAAGGCTTCTGGTAATGAGAATATGATGTTTCCTTTGCACACAAGAGTATCAGCTACGCACAACAAATGCTCCCTGACTGGGTCACAAGCTTAAAGATGATTCAACAGATTTATTTGAAATACCATTTTCAAGTAGTAACTAAATCAAACTGCATTAATGATTATCCACCTTCTCACTAGTACTCTCTCTAACTCAACACCACACAGTGCATGAAGGTCAAAAGAACCAACAGAATAAGTAAAGAAAAAGAGGCAGTGATCAAAATTAAGAGCAAGTTATAGTCCAAGTAACTAGAAGGAAGGTCATATATCCCATTGTATCAATCAAGATAATCAATCTTGAACAAGCGGAACATGCAACCTCATCCCTCTTTCCCTTCTCTCCACAAAGAAACCAAAATATAGAGGTAACTCAGTTAACAAAATCTGACAAATAGCAAAGAGGCGACAAAACTCCAGGTTAAGGAACTGCAAGGATCACGTTTAAGATCAACTTCTCTGCCTCCTCTTTCTAAGCTGCTGCAGGCCCTACATCAAGACAAACATCCCAACAAACCTTCACGAAGATCTAGGGGTTTTTATCATTACTACCACCAAGAAACTAAACCAAAAAAGGCCATTAAATGCATACTATAAAAAAGCCTAAGTTTGGAAAAGTATTTACAGTACTTAGAAGTTTAATAAAGCATAGTATCAGAGAATTGTTTAGGTTGGAAAAGACTTTTAAGATCATTGAGTCCATACTTTCTCTCTCTCTCTCTCTCTGTAATTTTTTTTAAAATGTTTCCCGTAGTTGTTCTGGTTTTATGGTCAAAATCTACACGATTCCTCCTTATCCTTCCCCACAAATTATGTAAAATGTCAACCATAATTAATGCCTATTAATTTTTAATTAACCCTAAACATTGTGTGAAAATGTTTTTCTCTTCAGGCTATGAAGTTTAAACTCTCAAGCATGTTGAGTTTGTGACTACTGCTGTGCTTACACATTCCACAAGCAACTAAATGCCAGTGCATAGTTAAACCTCTTTAAAACTTGCATTGGAAAAAGCAGCTCTCTTGTAGAAATTCCAACTGCAGCAACACCTTTTTTTTTTTTCCTTTTAACTTTTCTTTTTTCTTAAACTAAAATTTAACAGCTCTATTGCTGACAAGGATAATTAACAATTAAGATATAATTTAAATTACAGTATTCTGTTTCTCTCATTATTTTTGATTTTACAAGTTCTTGCAATTAAGTAGAAGGAAGTGAGCAGCCAAGCAGATTTCAACCCAAAATCCACGTTCTTCAGACTACTCAGCTTTAAGGCAGTAAGCTTATTTGTGATTTTCCCTGTATTTCTTCTGCTTTTAGTCACGTTTTTATTATAGATTCTTCCTCGTCCCTCCCTACAAGTTCTTACATGCAATGCCCATACCAAACACGCTGTAGATGGGAAAAGGTAAAATTCACTAGCTGTAAAATGTGAACTCTAGGTACGAGTAAAGCAGACTTAAAAATAAAACCTTGTGTTCTACAAGCAAGTAAAATATAAGCCTGCGTATTACAAGCAAACACAAATAAGCTCTCAAATTAAAGTATGATTTTAAGTTTATGTATCTCCTTTTAATTAAAAGCTGATTCCCACTCCAATACTCCTGCCTGTATTGCATTTTACAGCTTCTAAGCTTGCTCACAGCTCTCTCCCAGCAGAGCCTATCCAAACAGATCCCTCAGGCAGGTAACACAGGTCCATCCAGCTTCAGCAACTGTTCAGCCCATTTGGGGAACGTGAGACCTTGGCTTTCTATGCATTTTTCAATTTTTTTTTTTCCCCTCCTAAAAAGCAGTTAACAAATTAAACCTCTACTTGTGCATAAGTGCCAGTAATGTCACCCCTACATTGATAAAACAAAAGATCATCGGCCTCCAAGATGAATGTAATTGGCAGAGTTTAAATTCACTGAAGAAGGATCTTCAGGTGCTTTACAAATATATTAGCAAGCCAACTTTCATAAAACAGGGTATCCAGAGTCTTCAACTCAAGGAGACTTTCTGGACCCTCAAATCAAGGGGTTTTTTGCAAGTAACCCATTCTACAAAGTCTCATATATAACTGTTCAAAATGTCATCTTTGAAGTACTCAATTTCCTCCACATTGCTCCTACTAAAGGCCTTTCTAGAACCTCTACATTCCAACCTAAAACTCATTAATGTTCAATATTATCCCACTTGCTCTCCACTATCCTTTTGGTCATATATACTACTACTTCATCCCTGGTGTTCTCTCTGTCTCTTATATTTTCAGGAAGTAATCCCATCGAGAGAGTTTTCATTACAATTGTTTATAAAATATATTCCCCTGTACTCTAGCAAAATACGAATGTGCTTTCCTCATTTAATATGTGACCATACTGGACATAAAAAAAAAAAAAAAAATCTGGACAAAACAATTCTCACAGGTTTAGAAAAAGAATGAGGCTCATGCAAGGACATCTCTGCTCACTAGCATGTGACAAGAAAATAGCCTTAGGATTTCCCACTGAAAGGAAGTGGTGGAAAGATGGTACAGAATGGGCTTGTATCTACCAACACTCAAATTCTTTTTATATTTCTGCTACAAAATCTATATTTAAATATCCCTTTATAGTTTCATATAATAAGCCCTTTTTTTCCTTTCTCTGCATAAATCACCATAGTTAATCCGAGTTCCACAGGCATTCTTCTGCTGAATTTGGGAACAGTTATTTTTTCCCATATTTGACTACTACAAGAACTGCACCTACTTCTGAAGCTTCAGTTTGTAGACACCACCACTTATCTCAAAAGCCTGACAGGTTCTCTCTCTCAGACAGAACAGATCATACTCCAAACTCATTCCAAACTCCAAGTCAGAAACAAGTTACCTTGTTGATGCTGTAACGCTCCTGGAATCCGAGAGACTCTCTGTCATATCTAGATGCACCACAGCTGGCCTTTCAACAGGTTTCTCTGTGCCATCGTCTGGAAGTTCTTCAGACTGCTCAAGCTTTACATCATCTTCCTCTTCCAAGAGATCATTGATCTAAAAAAAAAAAAAAAAAAAGATTCAATCAAAAGACCTTTTCAAGCCATTAACTGTAAGACGTCCAGGGAATTAAAAGAACATGAGAGGTATAAAAAAATAACATATGTGGAAGAAGAGAACATTTTTTAATTTTAGAGAAACAGGCACACTACACCTGTTTTGATGTAAAACCATACATACTACATCATTAACAAGCTACATAACCCCTTTGAAACATTGGATAAACACTGGAAAAAGAAGCACCTTTGATGCATTAAATGGACACAAGCAGAATCAAGAAACTACAAAATCCGGGCCACTCCGAAGTCACAAAGCACACTTTCTTCCTCTACGTTTAAAACAGTTAATTTTCCTCTATTCCATAGGTAGCCGTCTTCATATATGAGAAGCATTTTCAAACCCTTCTACAGAAGGCAATACAGAAGTCTAAGAATTCAGACTTTAAAGTACCATATTTATGAATACTTATTATAAAGGCAAATGTAAAAGCAAGAGTATTGATAAGCTTCTGTGAAGCCTCTTGTCTTTGTTTGTTTCCAAGTGCAGATGATGTTTTGGCTGAAACAGTAAAATACAGCCAATTAAAAAAGTAAACAATACAGCCAACTGACAACTCAATACAGCCACCTTCATTTTTTAAAAAACAACTATGTATAAAACATACAAAGGTAAACAGAACAAATGATTCTGTTTGATTCACAAAGCCCTCTGTGATTGATCACTGATCTCCCAAACTTACCAAAGATCTCCCAAAACCTGCAAACTTCCAAAATTAGAAGTAGCAGCAGCAGCCTCAAGAAAATATGCTTTATAGTATCTGCTGGTATAAAATAAAACCACTGAACTAAGAAAAAATGAAGTTTTAGAAGTTTAAGATTACTCAGAAGGCAGAGGGGAGGTGTTTGTTTATTTTTTAAAAGGGGGTAATGTGTTACATGGCACTACATTCAGAGCAAGAAAGGTATTAATCCCTGATTTTCCCCTGTAATTGCAAGGGGATCTGCCAGTGAACCAAGAACAAGCCCTTGCACACAGTCAGCTGACAGCAAGGCTGTGACCAAGTGGGGACAGTAGCTCATCCATACTCCCACTGCACCAGCCGATGAGGGAGCAGGACCCAGCAGAAGTGCACTGTTGACATCTGGTGGAGACACCACGAAATTAAGGGGACACCCCACAGGGCTTCAAGCTGAGGGGAAAAAAAAAAACCAAAAACAAACAACAACAACAACAACAAAACACACACAAAACAAACAAAACAACCAAACCAACCAACCACACATCACAGACGGTCATGCTTGGGAAAACCTTTTGCTAAAATGTACCATGACCCACAGACAAGTCCGTAAATTTAAAGCACGAGAGTACAGATCAACCATATTTTAAAGAGCAGTCATCCCAACCTAAGACAACAGTCCACAGCTTCAGGCTGCAGAAGTTACAGCCAGATTTATTTAAGACCTTCCTGCATGCAGGAAATTCTCAGTGCTAGACATACTCCTACAAAGAACAGCCAGCACACACTGCAAAGCTGTAGCATGTTGCCGGAGGAGCTAGCAGAGCAGGAGCTGCTCCATCCAGAACGCACTGCCCACGCTTGGCAGACCAGACCAATGGGTGAGGCGTCTACTGCAGTGAAGAGGAAACAACCAGCTGCCCTAGTACTTGCCTTACTCATTTTCCTAGAGGATGAGTTTGTGGGATAGTTAGGTTTTAAAAATTCAGTATATTTTGTTAGCTTCCTTAGCAACTGCTCATTATTTACCCCTTTTCCTCTTTAGAAAAATTACTTCCTTTGTTAAGCCAACTGAACATGAGAAAATTCACTTTATAGCTTTACATATTTCTGAGAAAGGGTTTGAGCCAAGACTTTATTAACAAGCCATAAACTTGCCTTTGATAATGCAAAAAGTACTACTTCAACAGATATCGCTTATATACCATGACCTCTTAAAAATATTTGCCAACAGAAGGTCATACTGCAATATCACATCTTCTTTTCCCTAACAGCTTTTCATCGTATTTATCCAAGCATGACATGGTATTTACTCCACAAGTTAAGTTTGTTGTGAGAAAAGGCCTAAGAGTCATAACAGTACCTGACTGATACCATCAGTCCCATGGACAGGTGGATTTGGCAATTATGACCATTCAACACCAGGACAATTCTACTCACCTTCATTTCTCTAATTTCAACACTTTTCCCCACTTAACATCAAGATGGTATTTTGAAGGCTTAGAACCAGAAACACCCCTCAAAAACTCTGGCATAAGGAACCACCACTGATAACATCATTGAGTGGAGTGCAAGACCCTGCCTGTTTCTGTAAGACACACCTAGAAATATTATCGAGAAAGACCCAACAACAGCATGGTTCTGCATTTGCTTTTTAAAAAACAGTTCTCCTTTCCTAAAAAGGTAATTCAAAGCTACACTGTTTATATAGCAAAACAGTGGCAGGATATCATTGTTGGTTTGGTTCTTAGGATTTTTCTATATAGCATAGCTATACTTACTACAAAGGAACAATTTCACAAGCGTACATATGTCAAGAAAATACAGTTAAGGAAATTCCAGCTTTTGTCGGTTTGCAAGAAACTATAGAAATGTATACTAAAGGAAATTATGTTTCAATATATCTTTAATAAGCAGAAATGTGCACGAGTTACTTAAGTAATAACATATTGCCATCTGTAAGATTCTTACCTGCTCAGTTATTGAGCTTAAATCATTAGTAGATGAAAAATCTTCCTCCTCATTTTCAAAGAATTCATAGTAGTTCTCCAGAAGTCCCGCCATTATTCTGCTAACTATCTCTTGTTCTTTCAGATCCTCCACATCTGTGTAAATGCTAAAGATTTCAACACTGGGTTAGTTTAAAAAAAAAAAAAATCTCAATCCAACTGTTTTCCTAAAGAACTCCTGTGAATGACTTCTACGACCAGAGGCTGCACTTATTACCACTAGGGAAAGAAAGAGGCTCTTTAGGAAGGACAGGCAGGGGAAAGGAAGAAGGGGCACTGGCCTTGATGTCAATAACCAGTTGGAGCTCTACCAGGGATGAATGAGGAGCCCAGCAAGAGCTTATGGGTTAGGGTTAAAGCTCCCTTTAATCAAGGGCAGGTGACATACTAGGGACACCCAACCAGAAAGATGGAGCAGATGAGGGTCTCTATAGATAGGAGTAGCCTCAAATTCACAAGCCCTGATCCTCATGGGGCACTTCAACCAGCCCAGCTGTTGGAGGGGCAGCACAGCAGAGCATAAGCAATCCAGAAGGTTCCTTAAATGTGTTGATGATAACTTCCTTCTCCAAATGAAAGAGCAGCCAATGAGGAGAGGGCCATGAAGATAATAAAAGGGGATAGAGCACCTCTCCTATGAAGACAGGCTGAGTTAGGGTTGTTTAGCGTGGAGAAGGCTCCAGGGAGACCTTGTAACAGCCTTCCAGCACTTAAAGGGGCGCCTACAAGAGAACTGGAGAGGGACATTTTACAAGGGCATGTAGTGACAGGAGAAGAGGTAATGGCTTTAAACTGAAAGACAGTAGATTTAGATTAGATGTGAATTCTTTACTGTGAGGGTAGTGACGCAGAGGAACAGGTCACCCAGAGAAGCTGTGGATGCCTCATCCCTGGAAGTGTTCAAGGCCAGGATGGATGGGTCTTTGAGCAACCTGGTCTAGCGGGAGGTGTTCCTGCCCATGGCAGGGGGTTTGGAACTAGAGGATCTTTAATATCCCTTCCAACCCATACCATTCTGCAATTATCCTTCATCCATTCTGAAGGCACAGAACTTTAAGCATACCTTCACATCACTGTGCTATAGCGCTTTATACCAGTTTCTATTTCAAAGTGAAGTAACAACTATTTAGTCAATTAACTTTTCATGCAGAACATTTAAAATTCAACTATTCTCCTATAGAGAGGAAACCCCACTCTATGTTTGTACTTTAACTTTCTCCCAGCACTGTTTTCTTGCTACACACCATCTCTAAAAATGTTGAACCTCAGTATAATTACAATAATGCAACTATCAAATCAGTGGTTTCTAATGTCAGCTCACAGACAAGCTGATGTTTAGATCCTAGCAAAAACTTAAGACAGAACTGGGGTGAGGGAGTGGGGGGAACAAAAATATTGCCCAAAACATGTCGTGTACTTGCTACTGTTACTCGTGGACTAGGAAAGACTTTAGGCTACAGAGGTACACTGTCAAATTCACATAAAACCACTACAGGAACTTTTATAAATAACTTACTGAAAAACATCCGGGCCAAAGACTGCAGCTAAAGAACTTGCTGACCAAATTTCTTCATGATGCGATGCTACATTAGCTAAAAATTTACACAGAAACTTTAACAAACTGTAATTAACAGGTGGAAGCTGCTGCAAGAGGAACCTCAACTTTCTTCCAAATTCATCTTCATTATTATAATCTGAAATAAAAAAATATTAAAAAGATATTTTAATTGCAGAAATAAAATTACTGCTTTTTCACATTTGATATTGATCAACTTTTTGATTCTGACAACAATTACTTCTGAAGTACAACTAATTTGGTCAGATCACAGCCCAAGATGTCAGAATTTGACTTGAATTGGTTCAGTCTGAGATTCTTATACTACATTTCTCCATGAAGAAAGTTAAAAACCAATCAACCAACATCCCAAACCCAAAACCTGAAGCATTCATCCCACATATCTACAGGGAATTTATAGTGGTAGTACTTCATAACACACTACTTCACCTCATTTCTGTCTCTGGATTAATCTCTTCCTCTCTGATCTTTCCAAGAGGCTGACAATTCATTTCCTATTCTGTTATTCTTCAAGGATGCCAGAGCAGGGGAATATTAAAACAACCACCAAAGAACAACAACAAAAAAAAAAGAAACCAAACATCACCCACCCAAAAAAAAAAAAAACCAACCACCACACCCCACACACCAAACAAACCACCCACAACACCACCACAAAGCAAACAAACACACAAAAAAAACACCAACCCAACAACAAAATTCCCCCATCTTGCTTCCATCACAGAGTGACATCAGATTACTTACCCTAATGATAAATCTAGCTATACTTTTAATTTCTTCTGTGAAGCAGAAATTGGTACCTTAAATCAATGTTTTCCACCATATTCTCCTCTGCAAGTCCATTTGGTAGTTTTCAGCATGTTTTCCCCAATTAACGCTTACTCAAGTTTCTGATTACACTGGGACAGCTCCTCCCTATCGTTTTATTTTCCCCACTATTACATAAAAACTGCTTTGCAAAGAGTTCTAGAGGCAGCAACAGCTCCAGAGATAGTGAGCTAACTTAAAAGCTAAATTCTCCCTGGTTTAGACAAGCTATTTTGACACTTTTTCTATCTACAAGCATCCCATTCTTAACGCTCTACTTCTTTTATAGTACTTACCAGATGAATACAAGCAAACAATGCAACCACCTTAACACATATTTAGCTTAAAACTTGCTGATTCAATTTCAAACCTGAAAAAAGGTCACCATAAGAATTCCTCATTCTCACCCCACATTTAACTATACCCTTCATCAATATACCCCCCCCAGAAATCTAATTTATTACATTATCAGGCTTACAGGCAACAAGGTTCAAAGAGTTTACAATTGTCTGTACCTAACAGAGAAATTCCATATAAAGGAAACGTCTGGAAAGCAAAACAGGAGAAAAATAGAAACTATCGGGGCTTCCCCCTTCTTTCTCAGACATTTGAAAACTCAGATCAGTTAGAAAGGAAAAAGGATGTTTGAAGATGATAAGCAGTCAGTGTGCCTTCTCTAGATGAGAGATCCAAGAGAGATCCTGGTCCTTAATATCAAAAGAGAGAGTAAATTCCCTGTTGTGCACGTACAGTAACACCAAACAGTAACTGTGCAGGACTTCATTTGCTCAGACACAGTCAACCTATACAGGATTTGAATACAGGTAACCAGGCACAGAAAACTACTTCTCTCACAGTAACACACAAAAAAAAATACATATTATTGTTAGTTTTTACTCTAGAAATGTGTTTATAAAACAGAATGGCAAAAGAGAACTTAAAAAAATACTTTCACAAAGAAGACCTTCAAAAAGAAAGGGAGCAAGAGAAAAACATACAGATGTTTTGTCTACTCAATCTTTCTAAAATTTAGGTTCTAAAAGCCAGAGACCTTAAGTGAGAACATTCTTACCTGTAACTGAAGTCCTCTGACACTAAGCCATGAACACACACAGCTCTGGGACACATGGCCTAGAGGTCAAATTCACACTTCAATTACTAAAATCACTTGCATTTGAGGCACCACCATTAGGCCCACAGAACAAGCCTCAAACGTATGTACATAGGGCACACCTTGTTGTAGAACTAAGCTGTTTTGAGAACTGAGCTTAGCCTAACAATATGGAAGGCCTTCTAAAGAGAGGGAAATACCAGAAGCAACATATGGATCCAAAATTACTATCTCCTGCATTTCTGGAAGCAATTCCTCTGCCTAAAATACAACTGATAGTGTCATTCTGGACACTGAGATATGTCTACCAGTCAAAAAGCCAAAATGAGAGATGAGGAAAACAGAACTCTAATTTTAATATCAGGAAACAATGTTTAAACATTTCTGTGTTTTGATTTCCTTGGTATAGATAACTTTAAATCTTTCTGCAGTAACTATATTTTACACTTTTAAAAAAGGCAGTAAAGACAAGAAGCTGCAAGGTTAAGTGAAATTTCTCTGTATATATAACAAAAGGGAACTAAATGGGGACTTACATGCTGAAGAACAGCTCTTTTCCCAAAACATCCTATATACCAGTCCTTCCACAGTCATCTATTCAAAGATGGAAAAAACTCAATTTTCACACTATATTTTACAAGCCATAGAATGGAATTACACTGTCTGACCAAGTGAGTACACCTCTACCCACTTCCAGTCCCAATGGCTAACACTGCAAATCAAGGGGCACAGCAGTATTAGATGAGCAACCAGCAGCACTCTGCATTACTGTCTTCACAATCCTTTTATTTATCACTGAGGAGGGGAACCAAAATAAAAGAAACCCCAAACAACAGTTTCCTAGCTACTTAGGTCCAACAAACCATAACAAAGCAAAACAAGCGAAGCAGCAAATATATCACTAATGAAATTTCTTATCCACTTCAGGTTCTCATTACTGAACAGGACAAACAGAACTTCAGCCTTAACAAGTTTCTCTGGTCAGCAGCTTCTAAAAATTGTTTACAGGACAAGACTATTTGGTGCCTCTTCTCACCAGGTACCCAGATAACCACCCCACACTCAGTTTCAGCCTAAATTCTACCAAGGGAGGAAAATGAAGCAGCTTCGCACTGCTGCAGATGACCCTCCAGTTCGCCACTTGGTAAATACAGCATATCAACATACAAAAACCATGCTGTACTCACTCATCCCTCAAACCAGTTCCCTCTCTGAACAAACAGGAGCATCATGAGCACTACTAAGTTCTTACAAGGAATAAACTCAACAAGAGACAATTAAATCAAATGTGCATCTTACAAAGCAAAACAAGACCAGCACTTGGAGAGAAGTACAAGCAGACGCTGGAAAATGAGCAACACTCCTGCAGAGTGACAGTTACGTCATCCAACATCAATGTATCCTTTGACGACATTACTAATGTAGTACTGCAAGGCAAGCATTTTGACTAGTCAAGTTATGAATCAACTCCAACACCACTCAATGCAGCAGAGGGCAAAAGACCCAGGAGAGCAGATACCGACAGACAAGTTGGGAATTGGTAAAGAAAACACTGTGCCAGCATATGGGTGTCAATTTGACAGGGCAAGGTTTTGCAGTATATGAAAAAACATACTTAGCAACAATATGCTGATGACAGGTGTTTTGGTTTTTTCCTCCTACAAATGAATTTAAACTGGAAAAAAAAAAATCCACAGTGAGAGCACATATGATGTGAGTACAGGGCTTGAGACCTCTTCTCTAGTTTAGAAAAGCTTTAAGTGCCATGGAAGCATAGTCGAGTAAGTGAAGTTCAGAGGAAGTAAGAGAAAACCAGATAAAAACATTTCCTAGAACTTTTAACGCATCAGTGGTGTGAAACTCTCAAACAACCTTGATTCCAGTGGCTTTGACTAGTGTCCCAGTATTCACACACAAGAACACTGAATACTCAGAGCTAATCAGCACAAGACGCAGCAACTTCACTACTTTCCTGTATGATGGATAAACTGTGTCTCTAAATTCAGACTGAGTTTCTTAAAAACTACTTATTTGGTGTTTCTGCTAAGAAAAGGTATATTTGAATGCTTCCTGGTACACACGTGATTACACAGACTGCCACTACAAATGTCAAATTAATATTGTTTTTTACTCTTAATAAAACACAGTCAAAAAAAAAAAAAATACCTTGAGAAAGTTGCATTAAATGTATGTGCAAACTGCCTGGGATAACTGGCTCTGGAAGTTCTTGAAGAAAAAATCTAAGAAGGCTAATAGCTGAGGGTACATCTGCTTCTTTAACCAGATCCACATCTTCTCCATTATCATATCGTTGCCGAAGCCACTCCACTGTCTCAGCATTCCCATTGACTTGAAAAAGTCCTTCTTGTTCCAGACCCCCTGAGTAAGAAGTTGCAGAAAAAATCTTTTAGATCTAGTATGAACAAATGTATCAGAAAATACTGATAATCAGATATGCACAATTCACGTGCTGAATGAAAGACTTTCTGGATAACAGTTTTGCAAGACTTCCAGCAGTCCTCTTCCTAGCAAACACATTCTTATGCACAGCTAACATACAGTAATAAGGTAAATGTTAGCACACTGAAACACACTATTCCCTATAAAGTACCCTACTGAGCTGACTGTATTTAGTCTTAGCTAGAAAAGGGCAATAATCAAACATAAGAGAAGAAAAGGAAGGAAGTGTGTATCACAAAAAAAAAAAAAAAAGAAAGAAAATCACATCCAGTTAAATATAAGTAACTGAAGAAAACATATACCCTTCAAAAAACCCCACTAACTATTCTTTAAGTCTAATAGCTAAATATATTATTTAAAGTATAGCAAGTTAATACCTACCATGTTCCTCAATATAGTCCACAACATGGCGGACTATGAATGGAACCTCATTGTCTGGTTGCCCTTCTTGCTGCAGCTCATCAAGTGGAATTCCAAATATTTTGTTAGCAAGAACAGAGTTGCAGTTACTCAAGGAAGGGGAGGAGCTCTTCCTCATATCTTTTTGCAGCCAAAAATCAAAGCTGTCTTTTCTGTCAAGTAAGAGGAATTAAAACCAAAAGTCATACTTCAGCATGCACTGTTGAATGTATTGATTTGTAATGCAATGTGCTTTAATTACCTAATGCAAATACTCTCCCGTCTCTCTCAATCAGCTCAGCAGTTTAATAAAGAGAGCTCTAGTTGGAGTCATTACAGAAAGCTAGACAAACTAGACTATTGCTGAGGTGTTCTGTTGGCTCCTCAACAGAGGACTGATAAGAAGACATAGAGCAGCAAAGGAAATTCAGAAAATTCTAGTTACAATGTCATTACTTAAGCTCTAAGGTACTTTGGGAGGAAGAGATTCTTCCAACACATTTTCTGACAGTATTTATCACTCAGACTTTGAAGATCCAACACAAAAACCCCTCCCAAGGAAATGAAACTAATTTATCGTACCAAACCAACCCAAGTTTTAGTTACATGAAATGATTAATTATTTTGTGATACACAACTGCACTGCAATCAACTTCTAATATATTTGGCATTTTCTGATCTACACAATAAAGCTTTCAACACCTGCAGCTAATTAAAAATTTTACTGAACATAAACCCCTCAAAACTAACTCCTAAATGCTCACCGATACCATTCTTCCTATTGTGCAGAAGCTCAAGCTTAACTTGCAAGTCTTTGCTTGATAAAGTATCTACACAGATAACAGAAGTATTACCAAAGGCAGTGTAAGTTACTGAGTTAAAGTGCTTTCCTGTAAAAAACAGAATTCTCACAAAGAAAAAAAAAGTCTTTTCAAAATAAATTCAAAAACCCAAAACTTACTTGCTTAAATGCAATCACTTTCATAAAGGATGGCACAGAGAGCACAAAGTACATACTTTTAGTCAAAGCACTGAAACCAAACTTAATTCTCTATTTCCTAATGGATTGATAAATTCTAATAGATTAGATATACTGAAATTCATACTTCCTTTGGTTTTTTTAAACAGCTCAAGTAAAAGTGTTTTAAGAAACCTACCTCAGAGTACTTAAACAGCCGAGTTTGAAAAACGTTTTCTGCGCCAGCTGCCCTCACTGACCAAGCATTCTTTTGTCATTTATGGTTGTTTAAGATTATGGCAAAAGATCAGCCTGTAGTTCCTCATTGAAGAATAGCAGAACTCGATCAGTACTTCAGCAGTTAATCTGAAAATAAGAAAAAAAAATTACTAGACCATAAAATTTTCAGCAGTTTTAAATTCAGTCACAAGTCTAAACACAACATTTGTGGAACTCTCCCTGACAAATCATCAGTTTCTGGTTCTGAGCAAGAAAGCACAAGGTCCACATTAGTGTGGCTTACGGGAAAGCACACAAAAAAAGCAAATTATAGACTAATAGTCCTTCCTGCCTTTTGTCATCCTTTGGTTTGTATTACACACCCGTTGTAAACTGTTATGTCCCTCAAACAAGTGGATCCTGGTCTGAGATTAGGGCTCCAGGTGAGTTAACAGCAGAAAATAAAGGTTTATATTCCATATTTATATTATTTATTATCCTGCCCGATTTCAACAGTGAAGCAGTCAGTTCATGACTCTCCTATAATTTACAAGGACACCACACAGACATTTCTCTTATTATTTTGGTATACTAGGGATAGTCAATATAATCTTCACATGCAAGCAGATTTCAGTCAATCAATCCATCCCAATGTATCATGCAATTTTTGTAATACTAAGATGCACACAGTCTATTTTCTCAAGTTCTACCAAAGTCAACCTATCCACAGTAAACCAGAAAGATTCACGTTAGCCAACAGTGGGGTTAACAGCAGCTGGGAAGAAAAAAAAACAAAACCAACAACTTTGATGGATCTGCCACAATGCTCCAGGCTGCCTTACGAAAACAAACAATAAACAAAACTTCAAAACAAACATCAACTAATAAAAAGAGCAAATTAGAAGCAACCACTTCTATATAATTCAGCACCAAATGAACAATCTTGAGCTTTCTTAGCAAATATAACTTTGTGCTTAGTTAGCCGACATAAAAGCAGACCCATTTTTACTGGATGCTGCAGACAAATAGGTTGCCTGAATATTAATTTCATTCGGGAGACGAGGAAGGAAGGAAGAGACGAGATGAGACGAGGAAGGAAGGAAGAGATGAGAAACTTAAACCGTCTTGGCAATTTAACAATGAAGTTGAAACAGACTGGTTGTCTCCTTGTTAGAGGAAAACTGGATTTACAACCCAAGGTTATACTTTAAATGAAGTTTTATAAGGCTTATCATCACCTAGAAGAATTAAGAGAAAGCCTAATTTCACCCTCTGAGATACACACATCCTTACGTACACACGCTTCAATATAACACTATATGCATCCATTTCTTTTGAGAGCATTTAAGTCCTTTGCCTTTTAATACAGGCTTTGGTGGATTCTTCACAAGCAAGTCCAGAAAAATCTAGAAACTTTTTTCAAGTTATCTGGCTTCCAGGGAGTTTTATTTCCTGTTATTTCCAACACTGTAAAACTGAAGGATATGCTTGGAAATGGTTAATAATTAAATACTGTATCTCCACTTATTATATTGATCAACAGCTTTCCCGCTTGCCCTCCCTGGATTCAGGGCATACATACCGCTTCAATGCAGACACGTATGAAAACCAGGGCAAGATATATAATCTTCAGAATTACTTCTAGAGTCTTTTACAACTAACTAGGCAATACTATGGGCTTTGGTTTGTTGGTGGTGGGTTTTGGGGTTTTTTGTTTGGTTGGTTTTGGTTACTTTGGTTTGTTTTTTTGTTGTGTTTTGAAGGGTTTGTTTCATTTTGGTTTTTTCCATGCTCAGACATCTCAGAAAACAGGAGCAAGCACCTTAAGTAAGATTAAAACAACAAGTTTCATTCTGTATTGGGCATTTCAGTGCTCTCATCTGTTATTTTAAAAACAAATTCTGATTTTGAAGGAGTTTGGTTTAGGGTTTTTGTTGTTGTTTTTGTGGGTGTTGGTTTTTGTTTGGTTGGGTTTTTTTGTTTGTTTGTTTAAATAAGGCAAGAACTTCATAGAATCTGCTGGGAAAACAGCACCACAAGTTTCATTTTGCCATCATAATAGCATTCACTTATCTTGGCAACTAAAGAAGTATTCACACCCACATATAAAATGTCACTCAAGAAAACACAAAATAAATGGATAACTTAATACTTGAGGAATACACATGAAAGTTTAAACTTAAATTTAGTTCAGCTTTTACATTACTGGCTGAACTGCAAATATATGGATGTCATTTTAAATTGAAGTCCCCGGGGCTCCACCACCTTTCCTTAAAACAAAGGAATGAAGCAAGAAGTAGTAAAAATCAAATAAACAAAAAGACAACAAACTGAAACCATGCCATAGGAATGAAAATATTAATTCTGCATGTAGAATTTCTGCCACAAGTCTCAACTATTCTCTTATTTGCTTGTTTTATCCAGCCAAAAATGTGTATCATCTGTGAAGCCAAAACCAAAGCTAACAGTGACTGTTGTTCTGCTCTATTTTTAATATATTATCTTGTGGGATTAGCAGACATCACCAGTGATTTTTTGTAACGTATAAAAAGCAAAAACTGAATGTAAGATTTATGTTGTTATAAGCTTCAAAATATTTGAAGATAAAAAGCCCCCT
>JAAGNO010000481.1:10058-27553 GCA_033439905.1 Ceryle rudis
TATGTAGCTTTATTAAGAGCTTTCTTAGGATGCTACAGATGCTGTTTGGGCTCCTAGATTATTAGCCTGCATTAAGTATCACTTTTTTAAATACCTGAAGTAGTTAAATGCTCAACGCTTCAGATGATGCTCCATCAGGCTCTCAATTGCCCAGCACTTCAGATGAAGTGTTTTTGTTTTAGCTTAATAGGGATCTAGGAAGAATCATGAGCATGTATGTTCAAAAAAAAAAAAAAAAATCACGAAAGGATTTGAACAAACACGATGCTACTGGTAATTGATGCTGGAAGCACTAGAATGATGTTCTTGCCTTTGCAGGGAATAACAACCCAGCAGCCTAGTGCTTAGAACACACTTGTTCTAGAACTTATTAGCAGTGCAAACCCAGTCAGTGAACTGCTAGACATTGTGTTTATGCACTGTTCACTGGAATCAATGTAAATGCAGCAGTAAACAGACTACACAGTCCCAGTTCTACCTGTCTTTGTTGTACAATATTGACATTAAACAAGACTTTTCTGTCTGTTTGTTACAGATCACTTAGTGCACAGGGCAGCATATTTAGTGTACATCGTTCTCCTTCTGAAGAGCTCCATGTACTATCTCACCATACTCTTCTTCATCTACAGAATGTGGGCTCCAACCAAGTACCAAGGAAAGAAAACATAAATGCTGGTTTAGGCTTACTAAATCATCTTCAGGTTGCTCTGCTATATACTTATCCATATAGACTCCCTTGTTTTCAGTGTTAGATGCAATAACAACAAAAAAAATATCCAAAAATAATTTCCTGGAATTACCACATAGGGCTTGTTTTGCTTTACTGCTAGTGTTTTTATATCATCCTGGTTTTCCTAATTTATGAGTATTGAACTGAGTTGGGCAATCGGAGCAAGGTTCCACACCTTGGATTTTAACCCAAAATTCATATGGCAAAATGAGGAAGGTACTCACAGTAAAAGTAGTTATGCACATAGAAGTTTAGAGGTGTTGACATACAAAGCTTTTGGCATATAAAGAACAGATGTGTTTTCTAGTTGCACTTAAGGCTTAATTAGAAGTATTCCTGTGCTGTAAATTCATAGGTATTTGTTCATTTTTACTCTCAATGATTTATTGCAACTCTCATGTATCAGGACTTAAATATTCTGAAGTGACATGTGCTTTAAGAATCAATTAAACACAATTTAATAAAGTGAACATAATATTTTTGAACTAAGAAATTAGATGAGCATAAAAGCAATTCTAAGGCGCACACATACACAAATGGAGGAAATCTACGTGGCCCCACACCAGTACTGTGCCACAGACTGAAAACTTGCACATTGTATTCTTAAAGAAAGAAAGAAAACAATAGTAATGATCATGATCAACAACTTGTTTAGAGATACCTTTTTAAGTTGAGCAAAATCTTGAATCTGAAGCTTCAGTAGAGAAAGTGTTTTCACACTAGGGGAAAAATTCTCAGATGTTGGACTTTGAACTCTTCATCTCCAAGTTCCACAAACCAATTCCTTTCAAACTTCTGTGAAAAACTCCGAAGTAGGCATATTGGGGCAAAACCTTTGCTCATTTTGGGGCAAAACACTGTCAAAAGTTTGGAGATAAGTGCCAGTGGCGTTTACACTCTCTGTAATGATGTAGAGGGTAATAAAAGCTTTCCTCCGAGCATATTTGTGAGGCCTGTGTTTGTTCTCCAGCATTTACCAAGAAAACCTGCCTCATTTCTCTGTTTGTATAAACTCCTCAGGAAATCAAAGATCCTTCAAACTGTCAGTTTTCTGCTTTTCAGTGCATTAAGCAGCTTTTACACTGAACAAGAAGAGTGAGCTCGTTACATCTTTTCTGTTGAAGAGCTAAGGCAAGCTGGGGGAAATGAAGTGCTGTTACAACAGGACTGCTTTCCAGGGCTCACGCCATCGCAAGGGAAGGAGAAAAGTTCTAACAGCCACAACTATTTTACTAACAGTCTATCTTACAAGCTGTTTCAGAATCTGCATACTGAAGCCAATGTAACTTATTGCCTTCAATGCCACATCACTCTCCAACGCAAAGAGCGAGATGATGTCTAGTCTTTAGCCAAACTCTCTTTTGAGAAACAGCTGATATCCCATGCTGTTACTTATTAGTGCTTGGTTCCAATCCAAGTGAAATAAAATAGGTGCAAAGGTATTTTTGGAATGCAGTTACTGTAGATTTCATGAGCATCATTGATATTATTGTCTTGGTCTCTCCTACCTTTATCCCTGCTAGAGAAATGCTGTATTGTATTAACGAACCAAGATCTCTTTCACTAAAATGATCCCCCAAACCATTGGTTGGGTCTCATACACATGGAACACAGAAAAACAGAGAGAAAACACAGCTATTTAAGCTTTTTGCACCAAAAAAAAAACCAAACCAAAACAAAACAAAAACACACACAAATAAACCAAAACAACCAACCAAACAACAACCAACCACAACACCAAAACACACACAACCAACCAAACCAACCAACCCCTTGCCTACATACTACCCCAAACCATGCTAAGCATAGCTATCACCTCACAGTTTCTGGAATTTCTCAAGTACGTGGTTGCAGGTTTTACATTTGCAACAGCTCACATGTCCCTGAAGTTTATTTATACAAACATATACTGTTCATATTAAATTTTTAATTTGTATTTATTTAGCCTGAATAAGAGGTCAAGGGGATTTTTAAAGCTTACAAGTGCTGGGGCATTTGTTTGGAGGCAGGTTTAGTTATTTAGTGGAAAAACCCTGTAACCTGAACCAGTCACAACTGGTTCAGAGGAGGTGGGCTGCAATGAGAACGAGAGATAAGCTAAGGACAGTTAGACCACAGCCATCCTGTCTTTTACCACAGTTTGCTTCTAAACCATTTCCTTCTAATGGAAATACAAAGTGATAAAAACCACATGCCTGAGTTACATGTAAATAACCCAGTGGAACTCACTGTTTGCAACGCATGTTGGTCTGACTTCATTCTCGTGATATGTACATGTAGGGGCTACTGCTACCACAAAAACATGAGTGCTGCAGGAAGTCTGCAGTACTTGCAGTCATATTTAGCATGAAAGCACACCAGTTAGATGTTTCCTATTAAAAGTAAACTTCTGCTTTCAGGACTTTGTTAACACTTGAAAGATATGTCTTCTTAAGCACATATCTTACCACAACTGATTTTCAGTGATTTCTAGCTTCTACAAGTATGAGCTTTACAGCTTCTCTACTCCTGTTACAGAGTTGTAGAAATAATGCAAATATTACAAAAATGGTTACAGTCAATCTGGTGCTTCTAACCAAAAAAAGACAGAATGGGATGAACTTTTGATATGAAAGTCCAAAGGAATAATAGAAAGGAGAATATTCACTTCTCAACTTTCAAAATAGCTTGCAAGAAAAGGTGATATATAAAACTACCTGTGGATTCCTCTCACATGTAGTTGTGAGAAGGATCTGCATAAAGGTTAGAACAGTCTACCAACAGCTAACTTCTGTTAATGCACAGTACCAACACTAATAAATTTTAAGAGATAACCAAACTGTGGACTATGCCCTTTGAGATTTTGAAATTGGTGGTGCACCAGTCCACACTTAGAAAATGCTGAGGAAATAAATCTCAGAGGATTAGTTTGAGAATTCATTCCTCTGCATCTATAGATAGTTACAGGAAAATAGATCTAAAGACAATTAACAAGTAATTGACAAGTTTTACCTAGTAAGAACAAGCAATCCTTAAATATAGTTCCACTATAGATAAGTTATACTTCATTGTAGAACCAGTCTCCTGATAAGGTACACAAGATGGCACTTCCCAGTAATTACCAAGTTTTTGGAAGATTAATCTCAGGAACTCCTGAGTACATTTTTGACAAATATTTTCATACCACATGGGAACAACCTAATACATATATGTCGAGAAGATACATCTTTGTGAGATGATACAGCACATGGGAACTTTTCTGTTTGTTTTCTAATGAATAAACTTCACTGTCAGCAGCTCCACCATCAAGTCAGCCACAGACTCTGTTGCTGGTTTCCAAATCCCAACAGATTCCCCCTGAGATTTTCTTTCATGGAAGTCAGGATGAATGAAGATGAGAGTCAAATCAATAGATAATGAAAATGAGGAGGCCTGAAAGATAGGGCCACACACCGTTCACAACACTGGAAGATTTCAAATCAGAAGCTTCAGCTTCTCAAGAAGATTTTATTTCTCCTCCATCTGGAGCTTTGCCATTTGTGTCAAAGGGTGGGGTGAGATATGCCTGAAAATAAATGGTTTCCCAAAATGTGGAAATCATCTCTCATATTCAACCAAAGTTCACTGCAGAAAGATACAGGTCTCTGCTGTGACAAAGTGCTCAAAGACCCCCAAGAGAAAGCTTAGGTGGTCACAGGGCTATGTGTCCAGAGGCAGCTCCTGTAGGAGGCACTCTTTTGCAGGAGAGTGGCTTGATGGATTAGTCACTTTAGAGAGACTCTTCCTTTCCTTCTCTGGAACAGCTTAACTGCTGATCATTTTGAGGCTCAAACTGCAAAATAAAATTGTGAGTAAACTATTTCCAGGCTGGTTTTTTACATGCTACTAGCGGAATGATTACTTAGCAACCAAGAATTCATACCTAGTTTTCATTCGCAGAGTGACACACAGTCTTTCAAAACTTTCTGAATCTTCAAGTTTGACTGTTATACCCTCAGCAAAAGGCTGAAGCTCCTCTTAAAAAAAAATATTAACATGTTATTTTCTGCAGTTATAATCTGTTTTTTTGGTGAAATCACCATTTACATCAACATTCCTCCATCCACCAGCAACCAATACCAGATCACTCAGCCTTTTATATTTAAAATACATTTTTCCTTTCAGATATTAGTGTATTTTTTAGTCCACAGTACTCCCAGGGATCATGCATAAGGTTTCAAGAATTTTCACACAAGAAAGATGGTACCCACACCAGAAAGAGCCCCAGCAGCCTGCCCAGTAAGCAGAGTATTTAATGACCTGTATTGCTGTAACACAGATTTTCCTCCTCCTAAGTATCTCCTGTGGCAAAACCAGACCTTGATTTGCAGTGCACTGGTACAGCACAGCATTATATTCTTTGTTGTCACAATGCTTCATCAGCTCTAGAAGGAGCTGTAAGTCACTTACGACACTGCAATGTGTCTTAACTGCTTTATCGAGTTCTAACTTCTCTTTAGAAAACTTTTAACATCTGCCTTGAATATAGTCTAGTTCCTAGTAGGTACAGAGCATACCTGCTCACCTTCACATAAGCTTTCAAAATCAATGCTAGCAAACTCCTTAATGCAAGGAAAGACACACAAGGTGTGCGTGTGGGCTTACAAAGGCCATGAAAGGTTAGGAGTGCTTCTAACCCAGGACTGGCTATTCTCTATCTGCTGCCCTCTAATTCTTGGGCAAAGAATCCTCCTTCCTGCAGAAAGCTTTGGGAAGGGCTGATGGCTGAGCTCTGGCACACTCTTTTAGACAAGCTCAAGCGCAGAGTACCAGCCAGACAGCACTTCTACTCTGAAGATGCTTTCCAAAACAAAAGTCTGGCAGGAAGAAAAATCCCTTCTTCAGCAAAGGGTCTTCCAGCCTAGCCCATCATAATGAAATGCCAGGTCAGAAAGCAGAGGGATGCCAGGTTTCAGAAGCCAGGCAGAGAGCATCTCCAACACTGTCACAAGAGAGACAGCACAGACTCCTGGCAGACTAGCTCTCCACAGGACACAGGGGCAATAGTTCTGTTTTTCATGCCACGCAGCAACATTAAGAGTGGGAAGTCCCAACCTTGGTGAACCATCAAGGTGAACATCATTAAGACATGTGACACTGCTGTCAAAAAAAACACTCAGAAAGTGTTAAAGTAGCAATTAAGCAGTGAAAAAAAATCATAGAATCATTCTGGTTGGAAGAAAGCTTTAAAATCATCAAGTCCAACTGTTAACCCAGCACTAACAGGTCACTCCTAAACCATGTCCCTCAGCTTTGCATCTATATATCTTTTAGACATCTACATGGGTGGGGACTCCACCATTTACCTGTGCAGCCTGTTCCAGAGCTTTACAACCCTTTTGGTGAGGAAATTTTCCCTAATATCTAATCTAACCATTCCCCAGTGCAAGCTGAGGCTGTTTCCTCTTGTCCTATTGAAGAGACTGACACCCCCCCACCAGCACCACTTTGCTACGACCTCTTTTCAGGGAGTTATAGAGAGTGAGAAGGTTTCTCCTTCCTTCTCCAGGCTAAACAACTCCAGTTGTTTAGCCACTCAGCCTCAGCCACTCCTCATAAGACTTGTGCTCTAGGCCCCCCACCAGCTTCATTACCCTTCTTTGGACATGCTCCAGCACCTCAATATCCCTCTGTGCAAGGGGCCATCTTTATAGTACAAGATGGCAAAGAACACCTTTAGTGTTTAGTGGTTGCTCCAAAGATGAGAGAGCACAGCATTCCTGACTGCCCTTCACTAGTCACTCGCACCCAAAGGAGGGAAATCTGATCATATATAATCACCTCTACAGACAGGACCATAATCACAACTATGGTCAGGACCATAGAGGACATGCAATATGATACCAATGGCTGCTGCGTGTTTGAAAGATGCCACGTTTCATTTGTCACAGCAGCAAGTAGAAGGCCAGCTCCCCTCCTCTCACTGCACATTTTCTTTTGTACTATGTCCACAGCAGCCATTTCCACCACAAACCTCCAGAATACTTCAGTGAAAGCCGTTCGAGCCACATGTACACCAAACATGGAAGCGTTGAGGCCAGCTGCTTTTTCTTGCAGCATGGGCTTTGCTTCAATTTACCCCACAGCCAATTCCAGGACTGTTCCTGCCACAGATCTCTGAGAAAAAAATGTCATCTGGTTACCCTAATACACCCCATCCCAATGAGCTTGGTGGGAATTGCTCTGGGTTAGTCTGTGGTTTGTTCAACAGACTGAAATAAGAAATGTAAAAGTCCACAAACACAGAGACAAAGCACAGCCTTGCAGTGTGCATAAGAGCAGTTCAGCTGAATGACTCCACCGAAAGGAGATCAGAAGACTGGACAATAAAACACCTATGGAAGCTGCCATGAAAAAACACACTCATCTAGGTTTTCCCTCTGCATCTCTAGGCAGAGCAGCCCTTGCAGGTCCTGGCCTTCCCTCTCTTCCCAAGCTTGACAATAGTGCTAGAGAAAACAAAAAACACAAAGCAATCTATAAGCAGAGAAAATGTGAAAGACTTTTCCAACAGGTAAGGGAATGAAGTAGACAGTGACAGAAGCGAGAAGGTGATCACCTAAATCTTGTACTAACATCAGCACTTCTTGAAAAAGTGAGAGTTTATTGCCTGTGCTTAAGTATTCCCCCAATACTTCCACTAGACTCTGGAAGAACACTCATAGTGCTCTGTCAGATGAAAGATGGACGCCTACCCTTCAATACAAAGCTCTTTAGAGCTCAAAGGAAAAGGACAGCTCTGCCCACGTTCATCCTGATCCTTCTGGAGAAGCTTACTCCGGATTCTAAGCCTTCATGAAAACATCCCCCAGACAAACACCAGATGGCTCAATAGCTTCCCTTGTTCCAAGACCTTTAACTGCCACTTCATCATTCACTGAGGAGAACACAAGCAAGCATGGCTCTTTAAAAGACAATGTCTACAACTGGGCTGGACATGAACTCACTCCCAGCTTTACCTTTTGCCATACAACTTGCATTCAAGAAAAGATAAGTATTTCAGTTAATCCTCCTCATAGTTTAATTAGCAATTAAAACACACACAAAAAAAAAAAAAAAGCAACCTTTCCCAGTCACAGGGAAGTGCTACTTATTCGACTTCTCTCACATGACATCCATCTCCTGCTTTTCCCTTACCACCACATCCTGAAACACATCCACAACACAGCCTTACTTCATTTTTAAAGCAACAGTAGCCATTATGTGTCTCAAATTATTCATAGCTGGTTTTCAGTGACTTTTCACAAACTACACTGAAAATAAATTCTACAAATGTGCCAGTGTAATGGAGAATTTTTTTTCTATACATAATTTAAAGAAGTGTGCTTGACGTGTGAGGCTGCCTTTCTTGTAACCAGTGTGCCCATTTCATAGCTAGGGATGCAGTTCTGTTTCTCACAAGTTAGTGTTTCTGGAAGCTTCCCTGTTCAATCACTAGCACTTTTTAAAACTCTTTCAGTTTGTTTGCAAACACATTAAACTGAAGATACAAAAAAAATTATTTTATTGAAGTGATGCTTTATATCACACTTGATGTCCAAGATTTTCTTCATGACCAGTTACAGTGTGCACGTGAATCTTTACTAACTACTGTGCAAAATCCCTCAGAACATGGTAAACCACATATTTGGAAGCATGAAAACTATTCAGGAGTTTAGCTAATGAAATATCAGGCTGAAAAAACCTCCCCTTCCCCTCCAATACTATTTTACTAGAAAGTTGTGTAATGAAATGAGGGTCTGAAGAGTTGAATCTTTTTTAATATAGAGTTTAAGAAATTCTCAGGTGAGAGAAGAGGAACAACTTCAAAAAAGCCCACAATTTCATGGATCTTCTAACCTTCTAATCTTCATGCATTTATTAACCCAATATTAGTAAATCTTGCCTTACTTGGGAGCCTGACAAATAATCTACACATAATCCACACAAAAAATTGCCATCTTATAAGCAGCATATGAAAAAGAGTCTAGCTGGATACTTTATGCTACATTGATCTGATTTATCCAGGACATAAGAACCCCAAATATCTTTGAGAATGTTTTTGGACTATTAGACTTGCATTTAAGTGGCTTTAACAGGATGAGGTTTTGATGTACACCCTGATACACTTCATATCCTACTCTTCACTGATAAATACTTTAATGCTCCCAGGACAGAGATAACTACAGTATAGAACATCATACAGTGTGAAAGTGAATAGAAATACACACACGTTCCTGCTTTCATGGCATCCCAGATGTAACTCTACAGAGATGAATGAGGACCAAAAAAACCCTCATCCTTTGATATTTTCTAGTTAAAAATTCATAAAATACTTTCATGAAGACCAAAACATACATTTAACTCCTGATACTTGCAGATGCTCCACAGGTAAAGTTTAGGAGGTACCTGAGTTCAGAAGCCTTCCTATGCTTCAAGCAGGCCTCATACAAAGCTAGCTTTTTAGCCACAGAAAAGTCACTGCAGGAGTGCTGAGGTGACCAAAAGCACCTGGAGGAAAGAGATCACCCCGCTTACATCCTTCTGAGACTACAGAAGGGAACAGCAACATCAAGCTTAGACTCCTCACTGGAATTACTGACTCCCATAGTAAGCTTGTAAGCTTTAGGTCAACTGCCATAACACTGTATTATGGCAGAACACTACAAAACATTCAGCTAGCACTGCCTTCATCTGAACCTCTGAGATGACCGTGGGCAAATACAAGCATAGGAGTGACTGCTAGTTACAGACTACAAGAGGGGAGAAGTCTCATGCCTCCTCACACGGGACAGATGAGGATGGGAGTTTCTCCAATAGAGACAGAAGCTGTACAACTTGCCCTCAGCCACAATAAACCTGTCATGCACTTGCCACCGTCATGTCCTTACAACAGAAGCAGTCAATTCAGAAAGCAGCAGATAGACAGGCAAAGAAAAAACAGCCAGTGCTACACAGTCTCAAAATGTTTTTACAGTTTTCAGTGGTTCCTCTAACAAATCATCTACTGCAGCACTGAGAATGTCAGCTCACAAAAAGGTGGCTCTTCTTTGGTGGCTTCAGGTTATGTTCTATGAAGGACAAATGCATGAAGTCTGTGAGAACAAAGCAGAAAAGCTCTCTGTGGACAGCAGTTCTCTCTACTCTTAAAATATCGCCCTTCCCACACCCCAAAGCAGAGCACCTCTTAGTCTTCACAGCAAGCCAGACAAGCACCAAACCAAGGTGAAATCCAGATTCTTTCTCTCAAGCCATGCTCTTTATTAGTTGCTTTGTTTTCCTGTTTCAGTTCATCCTAAAAATATTGTGAAATACAAACAAGACTATGGTTTGGTTTTAAGCAATTTTTCAGAGTACCTACCTTCAGTTACCTTTTTGCTGACATATCCAGTGGCTGGATAAATGACTGTCATATCAGGTTGCATTTTTAAAAGAAGCCTGCTTGAAAATGTCTACTTCCCTAAAAAGTGTCTAGGAAGTACTGAAATTGATCAGGATACAACCCTTTCTAAACTACCCTTACCAACTAGCTTTGTACTTCATGCTCCACCTCTCATTCTGGAGTTCTTGTTCAAGCTCTGCCAGACACCTTCCAGGACCAGGTCTTGCATGCTCTCACCATGCACCAATTCTGGCCACCAAGCTGCCCTTGCTGGGTGATTTATGGTGATGAGGCATGTAGAGGACATCATCTAAATCCTCATCAACACTGCCCAACTTACAGCCAGGACAACTACACCTTCTGTGTCAGCCCCTCTGGTAGCTAGGTTAGTTGTCTTCTTCCACCAAAAAGCTATCACTAATATCTATTCTGAGAAGTGTGGCCCTTACCATGGCAGGACTCAGCTAGCACCTCTGGCTTTCCTTGGCAAGTCTTGTGCTAGGCTTGGTCTGGAGGCTTCTCCAGCACCTTCCAGCTTTCTCTCCTGATGCTCTCTCCTTACTCAAGAGCCTTTTACATACAACTTCCCTTAGGTCAGTCACATTGTCTGAATTCAGCTGAGCACCTGCAGGATCTACCTCCCTCAACACCGGCTCCAGTTCTCCCATGTTTTCATTTTGTTGAGAAATACTGAGATTTGTGTTTTCAACATTATGTTCTTCTAGGCTTTCCCCAAGTCTAACTTCTATCTGTTTTGAAAAGGCTCTTGTTGAATGAGGTGTTTCTGGAAGGGCAAAACCCTAAGGACACACTGCATGAGCTCGTATCTCTGAATTGCACTGCCTGATGGACCTAATTTTGTGGAACACATTGCCAGTTAGTCCGCACCCCTCATTTTAAGAGGCAGTCTCCAGCTCTGGCACTACCTTAACAAGGCAAAAAATAAAATAAAATTCAGAACAGAGACTCCTACTGAACTACAGATTAGCATCCCAGAGAAGATTTGTTTACTTTCTAAATCAGAATCAGATCAACCACAGAATTTTCTAAAAATCATTTGCAAGACCCACCGTGTAATCACCAAGATTGGCTTCAGTGAATATAATTTGCAGAAAGCATCCTGAAATAGGCTATGACTTGGGTATTCTCCTCACAGGAAAACATGAGGAGACATCCTAACAGCAGGATTCCAGGAAATTTGAGCTGCAGCTCATATCTGTTATCCAATTAGCCCTTACAAATATTGGGCTTTGAAAAAGTAGCTCATCATAAACTCTTAACAGGCCACAGAAAAGATTTCTCTAGTCAACAGTTCAGTAGGTCAGATCATTAGGAGACAAGGATACAGAGTCAGACCTTTCAGATTTGTTCTCCATTCTGCCAGGTACCTCCACTCAAAACCTTTAGTCTTTGCTGATACTCAAGCCTGCTCCTCACCACAGCTACTACAACACAGATTTTCTCCATTCTTATGTATTATGTCCCAATACTACAAAGGTGTATTCATGATGCAGTTATAGGCACTTGCTTCAGGAGGGAGGATGACCAATAGATTTCCTTACCACACTCTGGGTCTACTTCCTTTATGGCATCAGCTCTGGCAAATTGACAGTGGTCCTCTGAAACACAGACGGCTCATTGTCATCTGCTGTGGCCTTCTTCACACTCTTAGGGATGCCTTCATGTTCCACAATATGTTGTGCAGCTCCCCTAGGGAGGGGAAAAATACATTGCTTTTATGACAAGGAATTATTTCTGTTGCATTATATATACCTCCCCCCACTGTAATAAAACTGAAAGAGAAGTGACAGGACCAATTAATCAAAGCTACTTACACACAAAGCTCTTGTCCGGTAACAACAGGAATCATTGCAGGCACTGAAGGAAAAGTTCCTGCATTCTGCTAATAAGAAAGGTTTCACTGTGATTAAGCAGCTTAAACAAGACTGATAGTCCTCAGAAAAGCAGGGCCTCAAATGACTGGCAGCAGAGCAGAAAAGAAACCCAAATTATTCCATGCTTAGAGCTAGCTCAGAAAACTGAAGCCTCCCTGGCATACAGAAATAAAGGTCCAGACCAAAGATGAGAAAGTGGGATGCCACCACACTACAACCCCCCTGACTTTTCTGCCCCAGCAGCCAACTGCAGTAATTTCCAAGCACCTTCTGAAGACAGGAGCCCAAACAAGGCTGACACACATATCTAATGGAGGAACAGTGCAAACCATGTTGGTGTAATTATTTTCAGCTCCACATATACATATCTCATAATCATGTTATGTGAAAACTGAATTATATTTAAACTGGATGTCACAGACTGTCCATTAAAAGGAGAGCATCAACTCTCCTTACAGAAGGAGGAGAAGAAAAAAAAAAAAAAAAATAGGAAGCATTAATGACTAGAGCTTAGGGAAACCCATGAAGACCCCTCCTGCGTAGCTAACTAACTTGCCAGGAGTCATTAAAGTTCAGCAAGAGACCTCAGGCTTATCTGGAGCCAGTTCTGACACTCCCCATTACTACAAGACAAAGACAGTGTTGAAAGTACCTCAGCAGGTGCCTGCAGCTGACATAACTGAAGCAGTGCTTGCAAATAAAAGATCTGAAGCTTCAGGCATTGGTTCTCTTCCTTTAGACACCAAGAGCATTTTGGGCTTCTCTCCCTTTGCACTTCTCCTCCTGCAAAGCCAGAGCTAGAGCCTTGTTGTTGGCTTGGATGCTCTCCAGTCTCACAGGGTTGCTGGCTGCAAGAGAACTGGTTGTTGTTACACACGGGAAATTAAGAAGAAGGAGCACCAGCCAAATTAGGACACGGGCAACTAAAGCATCTTACTTGTGCCATTAGCACTTGGAGACAAGGGCTCGAAGGCTTTCCCCAGCCCTGTCCATTTCTTGTTTCTTTCTTTTACTCGTTCTTTCAATGTGGGCCGGCTCCTTCTGGATGGCTTCCATAAGGACTTGGCCATCTCCTACCTTTACAGATAACGGAGGCAAAGAAGCCACCTGCGCCGGCGGCAGGAGCCACAGGGAGGCTGGGGGACCCAAGCCCCGACCGGTCACCGGCCCAGTGGCAGCTCCAAGCACCCGCAACTGCCCCGAGCCCCTGCCCCAGGCTGCATCCTGCTGGGGGCTGCATTGTTGGTGCTTCTGCTTCTCAACCTGACTGGACTCACAGGCACAGCCTTGGGTGTGGGAGGGTGGGAAATGGGGGAGTGTGGGCTGTAAATCAACACCCTGCAGCTGATGGGCTCCTGGTTTGCAGTGGGAAGCGTGGGGGGAAGGTCTCCATCTAGTGCACAAGATGAGGCTGTGGAGGAAATTTGTGGTATTGGTAGAAAAAGCCTTAAGCACATTAGTCATCCAGAGGCAACTTTTGCACTTGTGATGTCCCACAAAAGACAAATCAGGAAAATCTAGTCTCTCTTTACAGTTTTGGTGTTGCTGCCTGTCTCCTAAAAAGCATGAGATTTTTTCCACCGAGCCCAAACAATCCCCCATGGACCAAACAAAACCCCCACAACCTTGAGGGAAGAACAAACTGTGCTACTGACTTTGCACCTTTTTGTGGGCAGTAATTGGGCATAACCCTGCATGCAAGATGCACTGACACCCTTCTCTGTCACCCTTGCAAGCATCTCAAAAGTTGTCTGATTAATACAATTAAACCAAACTTAGCTTATGGTTTGTTTGGGTTTTTTTTTTTCAACCAAACCCATTAGTCTGACCAAAAAAAGCAACTTTCCCTCTAAGCTTTCTATGATGATGGCTACTACTTGTTTTTTCATTTGTCCAACAAGCAGTTTGTGGTCTCTAGCAATGCTGGTAAGGTCATGAAACCACTATTCACTTGCCTGTCACAGACACACTGGTTCTGATTGGATGGACCGTGCTTTGATTGGGGGAAAAAAAAAGCTTTCTCTAGTGTTATTCAAAAAGTCAGTAATTATTACTTCATTTTTTTCTTGGGGGGGGGGGGTGCGTGTGTGTGTGGGTTATGATCTTCTTGTTACTTTTTTTCATGGTACCTCCAGGTAATCTCAACAATCTCAGGAACATTTTGAGATACTTCTCTAGATAATTTTTTTGGTTGTAAATGTCCACATTCCAGTCCACACTGATTCCCGAGAGCGGAAATTAGATGCTTTTCTCCAACCAGTAAAGAACCCCTAAGTAAAGGCCCCACTGGAGGGACAACAGAGATTAATTCAACACCTCCAGAGGGTGCAGTTAAGCCACAAGATGCTGAAATGGAAGATAATAGTGGTCTGGTTGAAATGTCTGATGTGCAGGACATAGTAGTGCCTGGCAGGGATGGAGTGAGCATGGATTTTTGTCCCCTGAGATGGTGCCTCCTTGGCAAGTCTCACCTTTCTTGAGGTCATGCAGTGCTACATATTTATTTCACAGCATGGTCCTTAAATTGAAATTTTTTCTTATCTCATTGTACTTTAGTTATTATCATTAACTTCCAACAAGACCTTTGTCTTCAGACCAGTTTAGCCATCCATCAGTCTCAGATCTATGCCCTGGAGCTTAAAAGAAGGTGTGAAGTACCTTCAGTCTCAGTCTATCCCCCTGGCAGTTGAAGAGCATGGTCTAGCTCATAGCTGACAGAAGCAGTTCAGTTGTATCTTGCTTACAGCTAGTTTGCTGTTCTGGAAACAACACTGGGACACATCTTGCAGTTGCTTACTTGGGTACAGTCAGGCTTTAATATGAGAGAAACTTACATAGGAGCTGGAGAAGAGCCTCATGATTTAACTCTAAATTTATGTGTCTCTCTTAGCTCTCTGCATTTTTTTCTAAGTATACAGCAAAGAGATGAGGTGAGCCTCAGCTGATGAAATAGATCTTGCAGTAAATTTTGATCCTTAGTGTTTTTTTACTGTATAACAAAAATGAACGAAGTATCTGGGCTATAGAACTAATCTCTGTAGCTGATCAAAGGAAAACCTCTGAACGTGAGACTTTAGACAGGGAAGAAGCAACCTTTCCTATGTTTTATTTTAAACTCTAGGTCAGACTCAGCCATTCTATATAACGGCTGGTCTGTGCTTGAAAACCACCATGTTAGGGCAGCGTATTGTCTTTTGCAAGATGATGAAGAGATTAATATTTTATCGAATCTCTCAAGGACCACTGGAGGTAAAAATAAGCGTGGTGGCTGCCTGGGGACACGGCAGTGTCACCATAGACTCTTACTATCTTGTCTGAATGGCAATATGCTTTATTGTATATTACTTATTAGTATTTCTATTGTCAGAAGAAAAAAAGCTTTAAAAGGTGTTTGTCTTGCTTATTTCTGCTTTCAGCTTTGGTAGCAAGACTGGACTTTGTGACAAGGGATTAGAACACACAAATTGTCTCCCATCTGATTTCTAAGTCTCCCAGAGACACCGTTTGTGCACATCCATTTGTAACTGAGTGTGGAGCCAGCCTGCTGCCGATTCATCCTAAAGCATACACAGAACCTTTATCTACTTTAACATTCCCTGCCTGGAAATTATAAATGGGAGTCAATGCAAAAAAAGAATCCAGTCCAAGGAGCATAAATCAGTGTATTGTGTAGGCCAAGGTGATGTAAGAAGCTGTAATTTAAAATAAGCCTCATGCAGCATGTGACTGATGTGCCAAAATCTGCCCCTTATGTCCTTTCTAACAGCAGACAGGTCACACTGATGAGGGCTTTCTGGTTCTATGGGGTTTTTTGAACTCCAAGTGGTGGTACTTTAGAAATAGCCCCATGTGGTAGACGGGAAGATTCCTGCTCCATGGTGTCTCTCATGGGAGGGGAAACATCTTGTGGGATCTTACGTGTCGGGGGGTGCCTCCTGCATACACTTAAATGTGGCACAGTGCTGAGCAGGCAGTTCAGCTTATTGCAGTAGAAATGTGGGGCAATGAGCTCTTCTCCAGGGCCAGGCTTCTAGCAGGCTGGTCAGTGAAGGCTCTGCTGGCTAGTCTGTTTAGCCTGAATTTCCTGTGTATGTCAACTTGGGGACAGTGATGGGGTCCTACAGCTGAACACCAGGGATAGAACTCAGGCACTTAGGTGGTTCATTTCAATCCATGTGAGTGTTGTGGACAAAGGGCTTTATTCCTCAATATAGAAAATAGTCTCATGGTGGGCAGCAAGCAGGAACTTAAATAAAACCAACCTGCATTGAGGTGTTAAAATGTAGTTGATTTTTTTAGCTACAGCTGGTAAAGACTTGTCAAATATTAGTAGCAAATCACAGCTTCCTTTGATGTTGGCTGGGGAAACACAAGGAACTGATGAGAAACAGCAGCCTTAGAGCCACTGTCTACATGGAACAGCAGAGCAGCCGCTTGAGTACGTTCACTGCACAGACACTGTGTGCAGGAAGAGGGGCTGCTTTGGAGCTTTGAACTGGTTTTGCTTGACTCAAAGCTAATGGTGGCTATTTCTCACTGACACTGTAGTGCCAGCGTGAGTGTTCTGGTGAGGCAATGTTCTTACACCTGAAGTTCCAAAGATTAACCCATCTCCAAGAAATCCTGTAATTGCCTGAGCAAAAATTCTGAGTGGTTTGGATTGCTTGTTTGTTCTTTCTCCTAAGTAACACTTTATTATTTGTAGCTGCTGATCAAGCAGCAGCTGCAGACTGAAGGCCATTATCTGGATGTGCTCTAATTCCAAAGAATTCAGAATTTTTCCTTCTGCAAAGATTTTACTCTGTCTTCTTTGTAACTCAGCTAAAAGAAGACAGAAAACAGCTGGGTTTGGTCAGTAAAGGGTCCATTTAATAAACTCTTTAACCACATTTCCCACCCCTTCCTCCCACCCTCAAATTTCAATTCACACTTAAGAAGCAGGTGGCATGTAATTCGGTGGTGTACAATAGAAGTTTTAAAATGCACACATTTAATACTAAGAGTATCGGGGGCTAGTATTTGACAAAATTACCTAGAACTTGCATGTGCCCATGCAAAAAAAAAGCACATTTTTATATACAGTCCCTATTTTTTTCTTATAATTTTAAATATTTTACAAAAATGTATTTTCAAAATGTATAAAGTTTAGAGAATACCCCAAATGTACCTTAAAATAAAATATTATCTGATTTCAAAGGTTATTTCAACAATGAACTCTAAATTGCACCAGATAAAAGGTACTTGTGCTGTGTGATGTCTTGAGCAAGTATGTTAGTTTATAATACAGTAATACAGTGTCTTCTTGAATTCATGCAGTTGTCTCTGAGCATCAAACATCATTAAAGCAGCCAAAAGAAATCGTGAGTAAACTTGATTCCACAGCTGTAAAAAAATTTTCTATCACTAAGTTGAAAGTACAGCTTCGTGCTCCAGCTCTGACTCTAGAATCAAACGCTACAGAAAAATTGCTGTCATTCACATGGGAATTCAA
>JAAGNO010000481.1:44960-73434 GCA_033439905.1 Ceryle rudis
GGGGGGGGGGGGGAAGGCAACTTAAAAGAAGTGTAAAAACAAGTATCCTATTATTTCTTCTAGTGTACACAAGACAAAACTGCTACAGCAGAAGTTGAGAAAAAAGCCATACCTTCCTAACCAGAAAGAAGGGTTCCCAAAGAATCTCTATGGAAGGCAAATTAACTTAGGAATGTATTGTTCAGTATTAACCATAGCATAAAATGCAATTTTTTAAGCAAAGCACAGATCAAGATCTTATTTAATGAGTCTGTTTCACACCCATGCTCTTTGGTAACTGTAATGGATTACAATAAATAACAGTGCATTAGTAATGTTTGACAAACAGTGCTCATGAGATGCTGGCAAACATGCAAAAGTGTGAGAATAATTTTGAAAATACGAAGACATCTAATTTTATTCAAACTTAGTACAATCATAGCTATGTGTATTAATCTTGTAATCCACTGCTCTTTGAAGTCCTTTTAATATTCATATGGCAATATGATTAAAACAAGATATATTTCATCTGAGCATACGGTTATCGGATTCAAAGATACTTATTCTCTTAAGAGGAAATAATTTTTGCTACATTGAACAGCTCAAATTACACATTTTCTCTTTATTGTACCATCTAATGTCTTGTTTAATCAAGGAAATTCAAGGAAGCTGTTAAATACAGCACTATAACATGCTCTAGTACAGCAGCATTCATCAAGTTCAGTCTCCACATGGATGGAAGACCTCTCTATCTTTTGCATGGAACCATTCACATCTATAATTCAACACATTACATAACAGGGAAGAGAACAGAACAAATATCCTGGAAGAAATTTGTCAGCCACATCATTTGCTGCATTCAGCTTCCCTTCAACACAGAAGGGAAAGTAATCATACCTGAACTGCAAACTTGTGTGAAAACTTAAAAATGTGCATACTAATTTAAACAAGTCAAAATCCAGACAAATTTCATTAATCTGATGCTGAAAATACCAACCTATAAATTAGACACAGATAATGGGAATGTATAATTCATAAAAAATAATTCATTCTTAATGGCAAAAGAGTAAAACAAAATTAATCTTCTCCTGCAAGCAATACGCTTGCCTAGATTTATTTAAGCACATCTGTCAAAACTATTTCTTTGGTTTTACTTGAAGATGTAGCATTTTGCTGAAACTTGGAAGACTAATTCTTAATTTCTTAAGATTCTTTGTCATAACTATGTCCCGTTTCTTTCTTGCCCATTCAATACATACTCATTATTTGGAATATGCGTTTATTTGCTACCAAAGCTCTAGAAAATGGAACCTCTCATTATCTTACTAGTAAACACCTGCTAAAAATATGAAAGTTTAATACTATATGAACAAAACCCAAATAATGAACATATACTATCTTAAATATATTTAGATCATATCTTCATTTATTCACATGACAAATTTCAGTTGATGCTCTGTATGCATTAGAAGTTAGATACATGCTTTAATGAAATTCAAAAACTTGTTAGTAAAGCCTTACATAGTTAGTGGAACGAGTGATAACTTCATAACCCAAAAATACAGAATGCATGCTTGGGAGGAGCCCTGATACCTTTAGTTCTTTAAGTCCCTGCATGTATCTCCCTTCTACATCGTGTATCTGGTCCTTAAGATCATAGATATCCTGCAGGACATAGGAATGAACCACTGTATAAGTAGTACGGGGAAAGAATTTATAGTCGAAAAAGCATTAAAAGATTTACATGCATTTCTGTCAAATGCCAAAGCCTGCAATAATTCACAGAAATTATAATTACTTCACAGCAAATTGATGGAAATGAAGATTTCTATTATATACCTGAACCCAAGGCATCTCAAATAGGACAGAACTGTTTCAAATTTGACATACACAAAGTGCATTTTAATATATGCCTATTTAAATAAGCTAAACTGTTAGCACCATAAATATTTATGTACACAACAAATACAATGACCAAGGTAGAGAAATCTTCTGTGATTGAAAGTTACATCCTCATAACTTTTTCTTCCTATTAATAAACCAGAAGATCTGTGGCAAGGAACAATTCCTTGTAACCACAAATACAACTCTAAACTAGCTCCAAATTCTCTGAAAGTGCAGTTTACCCGTAATTCACTGAGGGAGGCATCAGGATCCACCAAACTGCTCGTGTCTCCACTTCCTCTCCTAGATGAGTTGCCGCTCAGAGGAGTTGCACTCACTGAATTGCGAGATGATGGCTTAAAAAGGAAAAAAAAAACAACCCACAACATCCTATCAGGAATCATACCGGTATTTCTGGTATACTTGACGTTACTCTTTATAAATTTCTTCACAGTCACAGAACTCTTCTTTCTACTAGTTCTTAATCTTAGCTTACAGGCAATATTTTCACTGATTTATTTTCCAGCACTTAGGTTTCTTCTTGGTAAAATGTTGGTTTCTCTCTGATGACTTACCAGTTATCATAACATTACAGTTTTGAGTTGTCTCTTCAGAAGACTTTCCTAAGGAGGCTGTTAGTGCTGAAAAACTGCAGAAGTTTAAAATATTTCTAAAAATTAGAATTTCTGCCACCTGGGATTCAGCATAAAGCCCCCAGTGGAATCTAGCATATGAATTTTCATAGCCCTAGACTCCTAAAATTCAATCTTCCCTACTAAATATTTCTCACAGAAAATCAATTATATAAGGAACTATTAGTTTACTTTTAGCAAGTAAAGAATAAAATTCTTTCCTCAGGAAATAAAAGATCCAAAAAAAGCATTAATATTGGAAACAAAAAAAAATATCTAAAAATATATGTCTTTGCAAGCTCTTAAAAATTGCTAAAATAGGCTCTACTAAAAACACACAGCATTTATACTTCTTGAACTATTTTAATACTTGTAAATTTGTGGATGAAGACTGGCTTTCACTAGTTTTTAAAATTAAAAACTCTTACCCTTGAAAATACTTCTGAATGTGACTTTTCACTCTTTTCTTCCAGCTGAAAGAGAAAAGGGAAAGCAATTACAATATACCTTTTGCAGTAAGGGATTACTGCATCACTGTCTTCTGTTCAAAGATACTGAGAAATATTTAAGAATAAAAAAAATAAAACGATGAAGGTGGCAGAAAAAAAAAATCAGCCTGAAAAAGTAGATTTTACCTCAATTGCAAAATAAATGAATGCTTGTAAAGAAAAAGCCAGAAACTTAAAAAAAAAAAAAAGTTCTTAAAGAGCTATTACCAACATTAAAGTACTGAACAACAAAATAGGTTTCATTATTTTAAATTTCCAAAGGGTAGTGACTAGAACACTTGGTGGCAAAACAAACACGAAGCTTCATGCAAGTGCCCTTCAGATAAGCAGTGACATAAGTGCGAATGTCCGAGTTATTAGAAAACACATTTGTTCCTTCAGTCTCTTTGGTGAAACCTGCAATTACATCAGGACAAAGCCAATGCAGGTAAAAGCCCATAACTGGAGTGTTCCAATTAATATCAAACTACAAAATTATTTCACTTCATTTTTTATGTATTAAAACCTAAGCAAAAGGACTACCATGCCCCCTTACCATTCAGAAGGCTGACACTGTAAAATTAGATTGTAGATTTCCATATTTTCTACATTTCTATGAATCCAAATCAGTGGAATCAGATGAAGGCCTTAACATGTTGCCAGATTTTCAAGAATAAGTACAATATATTGAGTATAGTATTCTCAAATCTCTTCTCTGAGAATACCTGTTTTTCTCTCAGCCCAGGGACTAGAGGTTTGGAAGTCTGCTACAACCACAGCAGAAACAAAAGTTACTTCATGAGATTGATCTTTTTCATTCTATTGTGGTTTCTACAGAAGCAACGTTGCATTCTCACGGCAAATTCACCATCTCCAGTAATGGACTGAAATTGTAAATTGCAAATATTTGCCTCTACTCTGATGAAAAAATGATGTGAAGAATCCAACTGATCTGAAGTATCCATTTAGAATATATTAAATACAAATTTGGACTCTAATAATACATAATAATGATGATGTTAAAAGCAACAGAGAAGGCAGCATAATTGCCAGTCTCAGCCTCCACCTTTTTTTTTTTTTTTTTAGCAGAGCATTAATTTCAGCAAAAGCAGGTTTATTAGAAACAACAACAAATTAAATTAAATTAAAATTTAAACTGGAGAAACGACTGGGGTCTCGTGCTTTGAGCACAGGCAATAAATACTGTGCATTGTTACATGTTACATAACTGTATAAGAGTATTAAATCATCTAAATGCAGAATCACAGGAGGAGTGGTTGCAGGGGTACTCTAGCAGTCACCTAGTCCCCCCTCCCATCCAACACAGAACTACTGCCAACCATCCAGGGCTGAAATTTCCCTGTTTTAACACTATCAAACAGAAAAGCTCTCACTGCAAGTAACAAGAATTTCAAGAACATACAACAGTAATAAAGAGAAGGCAGCTAAGTTTGGTGTAAACAATGTTCATTCTGAAGAGATGCACAGGAAAACTGTCATGATAGTTTTCCCGTAACATGCTCTATTGACTTGGCTTTCAGTACAAGAGCAGAGCCAACGACTGCTCCAGCCATGGATCCTGACCAGACCTCACCTTTGATGAATGAATGCTAAAATGCACTAATGAGGGCACAGTTGTAAGTACTTATTTTTGTCACTAGACCAAGTAGCAGTATTAAAAAACAAAACACCCCAAAGTAATCCACAAAACCTCTAGAGACTTAATTTCTCTAAGAAATAACCCCCCAATATTTTACATTTTAGAGATGTTTGTTTACCACACGCAAAAAATGTGAAGTGTTAACACTTGTCACATGCCTCTAGCAACAGGCAGCATCCCCTTTAAAATAGAGCAGCATGCTTCTTAAAAATTCAGGTTCCAAGCATCTTTATACAAAAACAAAACAAAAAAACCAACCAAACCAAAACAACAAAAAAAAAAATCAGTGCAAATCCCCCCCTCCCAACCTATTTGCCATTAAATAACTCCAAAGTATTTACTCTTTCAGAGTATGAAAATAGAACCCACGGTTAGTAAGTTTGCTGTATTTACCACAGTATAACAACAAGCATTACACTCACACTATTCAAACCTTGGACATCATCTGCATCAGAAACAATGCTTCCCCTGCGGTTGGAACGACTAAAATAGTCAGCAGCAGTTTCACTTTGATCAGAAAAATCAGAGGACTTCAAAAGATAAGGAGAAGGGTGAAAGAGAACTGAAGATGATACCACAGAATGAACAAAAGTGTCTTTAAAAAAAATAAACAGGAAATCCTAACTTTAATCTCCATTATTGCAATGTATTCTTGCTCTTCTGACAGTTTAGCAGCTGTAAAAAATTACTCTTCCAGATACTTGCTATTTTAGATGCATCTACACGAATAAAACTGGTAAGAACACTTTAGGCAACATATGCATTGGTTTTAAAACCTCAGTATTTTTATTATTCTTATAGTTTACAGTATCTAAAAGCAATGAATTAATTCATTTTCCTCAGCTGGAGTAATATAAAAAAATACAGAGATACAAAAGGGTTTAGTACTTATATAGTGCCAAACACAAGCTATAAAACATTACTTTTTTAAAAAATAAAAAGTTCATAAAGATCATAGAAACAGATTTCATATCATTACAAGTGGGTAAAAGTTACTATTTTTATCTACAAATGTTGTCTTCAAATCAACACTATCTTAACACTACTAATTACGAATATGAATCAGCAGGGCTTCCTCTCTTCCACAGTTTTAAGAGGCCTTACACTACAAGACAAGCTTACTCCCGAAAGCTGTATGTCAGAAACCTAAAACGGTGAGGAAAAAGTGCTAATGCTACACATCCCTGGTAAAAAAGGCAAAACATAGCTAACCACATTACAGGAATGACAAGTGTCATGGAATTCAAGTGAAATATTTAACTGAAAAAAAACTATCATGCACATTAAACATAGTATTTGATAAGGTTTATCAAAAGCCTTGTATTGGTATTCAAAAGGCAGAAACTTACTGTGAACATTTCATTTTAAGTGATTATGAGAGAAAAATCTTTAAATGAGCATCATAAAAATATACTGTCCTTACCACATTTTCACCATTAAAAAAAATAATCTTAATTTCTTTGTATTTGATATAGATGACTGATATCACCTTATCTTATTCTGATTAAAAGAGAGGTGAGATGTCTTACGCAAGTATGACCGGTTACACAGAAAACTGTTTGCTGATGAACTTTGTATTTTTAGTCAGTACTGCTAGGTTATGTTCTCTATCTCTGACAAAGAATCTTCCAGCTACAACTACACTTGCATATTAAATAATGTTTCGGTTTCTTTAAATAGCAAAGTAAATACATTTTTATAGTCAGAAGTTTCACTAAACTTTTGTATTTCACAAAGTATAAAGATGCTGAACAGAATCCTGCTTAAATGAATTGTGCTTACAGCAAAACAACTCAAGGGCTACAAATATAAACTATGATCATGTCCTCTGCTTCATTCAAAACCAACTTATCTTTGCCATTGAAAGGTCTGCATATCTCATGTTTCTTACTGTTCCTCCTTTATACCTTTTGTACTTCCAGTATCTTTAACAGGTTTATCAAAACTGATACAGTTTAAGAATGAGATGCACCATTTTTCACTAGTGCTTTCTACTTTGCTTCCATCTTTCCTACTTTCTCTTTTGATTTCCAGTGACTACTGAGCTGACTTCCAGTGCATTCCCCAGAGTGAAACCAAAAAACACTAGAAAGTGAAAGTTATGAATAAGATTTTTTATCAGCTTTTCAGAATTACTTCATTAAACAAACACTTTGAACTCTTGTAACATTCACTAGTGCATATGAATTGTTGGCATTAGTGGCATAATGTATGCATACTGAGATATATGTATTCCTATATACCTATAAAGTTACACTTCAAAGAAATTCATCTTAATGTTAGAGAAACAAAGGAGACGAGTAGTATTTGCACAGTTCAAGAGACTTTACAGATGTATGTTAATACCTCTTAGGTTTTGGTACATTATACAGCAACAGCAAAATTCCCTTTATCTTATACCTTCAAAAGTTCACTCTGACATCTGTTGTAGCTAAAAACATCCAGTTTGAGAAATCTGTTTTCATTTGTTCAGTCTCTATAACATTTGTAAGAATGTGAAAGATGGAAAAATGACTGAACATTTCAATCTAACCCATGCCAAAACACTGATTTACTTTTTCGTGTAGCATGAGCAATTAGAAGCTGTACCAATGAAACTAAGAGAGCTGTTCTGCACCAGAAATGAGGCAGAACTATTTCGAATCACTTTGCAGCACGGAAGGCCATCTTTGGAATGATGCTTTTAACACAATACAGAACCAGAAACAAATTTATCTCAGTTTTGAATACTAGTCACCATAAAAATGTGTCAGCTACTTCTTGCTGCATGATCTAACAAAGTTTGCATTAGTCCTCTGCCCCAGAAGAAAGACTTTTTCATGTGTACTGTAGTAAATTTCACGTGTCTGCCCCAACTACAACACAGGACAGTAAGCCCAACAATTTACTATGCTCTAGTTTCCGATTGCTTCCAATTATATACATTACAAACATTTAAAATATGCTTAGGAAAACAAATCCCTTATGGCTTCTGTGCTTTACTTTCTTACTGACAAAACTTTACATCTTGCTACAAATCACATCTTTGACAACTACTTTTTTTTTTTTATTTTTTTAAGGTGGAATCAAAAAATCGGGGGCTGTGTGCTGGTCAGTAAAATGATCCCCAATGTAAATACTCGTCACTGTCGTGAGTTAGTATCAAAGCATTCAGTGGATCATGCAAGAGGAATGCTCACCACAGGGCTACTTCGAATTGAGCTTGCTCTTGACGAATAACTGTATTCAGATGGCTAAAGAAAAGTTATGAAGGAAATTTTCACAATTTTCATGGATTTTTGTCTCCAGAACACATAGGTAATAAAAGAAACAACCAAAAGCCTATGACACTTACAGTGCGAGAACTATATGAGCTATGTAATCCATCACCACACAAAGATGCCTGAGAAAGAGGGAATGAAATACTGTGTTTATATTCAGTCTCAGAAGTAATTATGCCACACTCTTATACATGTAATGTACTCTTATCTTATCCCATATAAGCAATTTCCTATTAACACTATACTTTTGGAAAGGACAAAGATTTTTAAAAGAATTTCCAGCAGCATTTTCTCCTCTTATTTTGGGATGTCTATATCCACATACAGATCTAAGGATTTTCAACGGCAAAATACTTCAAAAAAATAATCATATCTCAACTATTTTCAGAAGAAAATTAAATCAATTGAAATGGCAGTTCAGGTTTCACTGTTCTGAAGGCTTCAGGAGTTTTAATCCACCCTGGGAACTGAAGCTATATTATACACTTTTCAGTTTTTCTTTGTGCTCACTCATGAAGGTTTTCCTGAAGGAGTTATGTTTCAAGGTGCAAGGCTGAATCTATCTATGCAGAGAAAAATAAAAGCAGCTCAAGGCAACACAATTACAAAAAACCACAAACAAACAAACAAACAAAAAAAACCCCAAACAAAACCAAACCAAATACAGTCTCATGCTGCTTTCCCTCTACCTATGAAAAGATCTCTTGTACGTAGGTCTCTAAAGGGCAGCATCAGTTGGATTTGAACTATTTTAGCAGCAAAAGGCAGAAAGTTTCAGGCATGCATGTCACTTTTTGAAGATGACAACTTTTTGTGGAGCTATCTTAGCCATTCCTATGGCACTTCTAACTACTTTTTATTTTGTAAAGATGCAGATTAAGTTTTCATCCCGTTACATTTTTGTATGATTATGAAATTTAAATATGGCATCTTATTTGAAAGTATTTAAAGTATCTACTACAAATTTCTGTAATCTCCTGACAATGATTTTTCTCGTTCAAATGCTTAAATTCTTTAAATAGTTTTTTTAGTATTATGCATGCAGTTATTTTCTATGCTTGGATTAACTTGCTCTAACGCCAGCGTTCCTCAACAGCATTGCTGTTGCTTGTCTGCAAAAAAGATCAGTAAAACCGCAACTACTAAAATACTTTAATGATTTTAACATGGTTAAACTGCCTCTAAACTGAACGCCTCCACAGATGACACACACAAGCTACAGTTTTATTTAAAAATATATAAAAAAAAAAAGCATGTAATACTGTCAAGCCTCATGGCCATAAAATACAAATTTAAGGCAGCCATGCAAATGGTGCTTACGAACCAAACTGATACTTCTTATCAAACCAGTGTTTACAGAAGGAGACACCTATGAAGAAAAGTGTAATTTTATATAGGAGGGCCATTCAAAGATCTAAAGATAAGCAAGATATTATTTTACATTGTACTAACCCTGTAACTCCTAGATGTTGCCACTGGGTCACTGTATAGAGAAGACGACTGTAGTGTGAAGAACAGAAAAAGTCAGCAACACTTTTTCTCTGTATATTAATATTATTTTTATCTATTGCTCTATATTCCCTAAATGTTCTAAAGATTAAAATACTACATTTTACATCTCTAATAGACAGGAACTTGAAAAATGTAGATTCACTCAGAGAAAACCCATCATCTTTGAAACCATAATCTAAACCACTAAAGCAACCTAGTATTTTTATCAGACAAATTGTAGAAAAGAATGATAAGACATTAAGTAGTTTTTGAAAGACACATCAATTTCCTTTAGCTACTTATTTAAACCTGACCATGACAGTAGCTGCAGGTACTGGAAGATACTACTCATCTCATGACAGACCACTGATTTCTCATTCGTATTACTGTAGTAGAAAGTAGTACATGGGTGCTAAACTTTTAAGACTCTGTTGCTTTTTTAGAAATGAGACTTTGAAAAAGCAAGTGTCACAGCTGCTGGTTGTTTTCTTTATATCATGCAGCAATCATGAAACACGTAAATCCAAATTTTAAATTTAAAACCCCACATATGCAGAACAAATAAGAAACTTGCTTATTATCCATTCATTTTATAAGAAGGCAACCCTTAAAAGCAAGAATCATAATTCTAACTATTAGCTGTAATAATCTGCAGTGTTACAGAAGGAAAGAGATGTTCACTTCATATAGTGTAGGTAAGCAAAAGCAAATAGATTATATATACATTAAAAATAAAAATAATTTTAAAATATCAATAGAGGAAGAAGAGACAGACCCGAGTATGGTAGGAAGGAACTGGTTTACTATATTTAAGGCTGCTATAATTTCTTTGATCATAGTAAATTCCACTCTGTGGGGGGAAAAAAGAAGAGAAAAAGGTTGCATCTGTAGATCTTGTAAATTAAAGTGTTCTCTCAATATTGCCCAAATGTTCCCACGTTTAGCTCTTGTACATAATGCTGTAAAAATTTTCTCTATGATTAACCCAAAATCCATATAACTTTCTGAAGCAAGTAAAGCATAAATTCTCCCCCACTCTTATGTGCTCTGTATAACAGCATTATTTGCGGTTTTAATGCCATGCCCAACCACAGTAAGTACTTTTGTTTGGTTGGGTTTTTTTCTCCCTAGTAAGAAAGAAAACTCTGAAAAGTTTATCTAAACCCTAACAAGTGCAACGTGAAATACGTAAAACAACATATTGGACAAAACGTGCTAATAATTAGGTACAATGATTTGCTTGATCTTCTCTTTCTATTAGATACCATCCTGAATCAGAACATCTGGGGAGAGAGGACAGAAATTCCTAAAAACTTAATAGCAGACGGATGTTTATGTGATCAGCATTAGTCTGTACACTGCCACTATTCCTACACCAAATGCGCATGCTGGAAGCCCAGCAATTATGCTTTGGCTTATTTCTGCTGGGTTTTGACACTTCCTACAGAAATTGCATATATATGCACATGCAAAGGAAAAAATTTATATACACATATAAAGAAGGAAAAATAGAGAGATGAAGACACAGCAAAAAGTCATGTTTTCAGAATGTAGCACTTTGTATCCAAAATATTTAATTTCTTAACATTATATTCATATGCTACACACTGAGCTTTCTAGAGTAGTTTTTGGAACATCACAATAATCCACATGCCTTACTCAACAGTTCACTCGGTTGATGTCAAGGTTTATGGTAAATTCAATCTGCTTGACATCTTACATTTAAAGTCTCTGAATATCTGATAGGGGTCAAAGGGTAAATAATAGAACACACATCTCCATCCTAACTGAATAAGCTTTAATCTCGAGTTTTACATATTTCCAAGAACCTTCCCCAGGCTCCCAACAGAATGTGATGTATTTAGCTGATTCCATTCATGGGATTCTACTGCCATGGGCAGTTTCAAACACACAACTTCAGGTCAGAATTTGCTCATTACTAGAGGCTTCTTTTTTCTTGAAAACATTTATGCTTATGTCAGCAAGCTAATAAATGTATCAACTGTATCAGTACGTAACTTTACAAAGTTAGTGCATTTGTAATAAATTTTATAGTAGAAAACTAACCAATAAATCTTTATGGGAATAGGCAGCTTTCTTCTTTGAACTATAAGATTCACTGTAAGCATGACTCTAAAAATAAAATTTAGAGAATTAATACCACTATACAACAGCATCTTCAATCTTAAAGTATAAAGCAGTCAAACCTAAGGATTTGAGATTTTATCACCTACAACAGAAACATCAGAAAAAAATCTAATTACATTATTAGAATAATAGGCCAACCTTCTATCACTGTGTAAAAAGAACTGGTAAGTGAAACTATAAGCAACCTTATCTGTGATTAACACAGACTTGGCTTAAACCAGTGTTCACATTTCACACATGCACAAAAAAAGAAATCTAAAAGCAAAAAAACCCAAGCTAAGAAAGCTCAACATTGCAGGCCATTTTAAGCACTATATTGTGTTTGCCTATCTGTATCTAATTCAGGTAACACTGCTCTTTAAACAAATTCAGCTTTTTAAGCTTCTTACATATTCTTTTTAGTGGTACTTTGTGCTTGTCTTTACTTAAGGAGACACAGAAATCTTACTTGGCATAACAGCAGTCAGAATGTGATGCACTCCATTATCACTTCATAACAGTAAGAAGGATTTTTTTTAAATAAAGGTATGCAAACCAACTGCTTTTTCTCAGGACTGAAATAATTTTCCATTAGATTAACTTAAAATTTCTACATGGAAATTGGAGAATACAAATACATGCATAAACACACTTTTTTTTTTGAAAGTAGTATGTGTTCCAAGTCTAATCTGTATATGTCACTTCACTACAAAGTTTAGAAATAACAGATAAAAAGTGCTTGTTTATAAGACAGCTGTCTGTAATATGTGACTTCATCAGATTTTCTCCCAAAAGTTTATACGTGCATTCTATGGGAAAGTGTTAGAACTGTGCTATTCCAGGTCTGAAAGTGTGATAGTACAAATTTATATACTTTGAATTACTAAGGGTTTTTTTTAAAGTCACTAGTTAGTGTCATTACACCTTAAAAACAAAGCACAAAAGCAATCTTCACTCAAAGACATGCAAAGTGTTAACATACAGGGGCTGAGTATCTTGCAGATCTATCCTTAGCACTGTCATACTGAAGTAAAAAGAAGACTAAATTAAAATCATGAAATTATATTAAAAAAGATATAAAAATCAGTTCACACCATGAATGAGAAACAAAGGTTTCCTGATGTAACGTTTGACAACACCTTTGTACCTATCAAGGCTGATGCACAACTGCCACCACTTTTATTTTACTTCTCTTTTGGGTGCATTAGAAGAGAGAGACTCAAGAGACTAATTCCTTTCAAACTTGAAGTTATCGTCAAGATAGAACATTTAACACTTTCTTTTGAGACCTAAAACTTGGTATCAGTGCTTGACTGCAGCAATCACTGCAGCAGTCCAATTAATACCATTTTCAATAAAGAAGCAAGTTCACCCAACTAATGCTTTGGTAAGTAAACACAGAAAACATTGTAAATGTGAACACATCAAAGCATGCTCATTGCAGGCTACACACCACAAGATCTCTCCTTCTGGAGGTACTTGCTCTGCTCCTGTGAGACCCACTGACATCCAAAGAACTCTTAAGAAGGAAATTGTAAAAATATATCAATGCATAAACAGTTAGAAAATCTGTAATAACTGTTATTCTTCATGGAAAGACACAAAATAACCAAGGAAGTCAAAGAAAATCTGAGTAACACCCCCCACCTCAAAATGAACTCAGTTATCTGCTGCATTCAAACCATATTCTTTAGTCAAGGATAAAATTTTTAACCCCCATCTTCACATATTTCAAATGTTAACCAACCGAGCAAATCTGTACCAGCTCACAAGTTTATAAGGGTTGCCACATAGCATCTTTTACATGTTTGGGGTTTTTTTTTCTGTAAAACATTTACTGTTTGCCAAGCAGTCAACACTACCTGATTTAAACCATCTAGCTGGTAAAAATAACTGTGATAAATTGCCCTTAAAACCAGGATTTGCAAGACATTACACAGAAATCAGTTAATCAAAGATTACATTTAATTGCTGAAACTTAGTAAGTGACTCTTTTTGTTTTGTTTTTAAATCACACAAAGAAATAGCTTATTCTACCTTCCAAAAGGAAGGAACCCAACCCTCTTACACTAGTATGTTTGTCCCCTTCCTGGCCTATATATCCAGATCAAGGACAAGCTCCTTTCTAACCAGATGTACTAAAAACAGTGAGATGTTTGTAAACCCTCAATAAAACCATTCTTTAGCACTGTACATGACCTAAAGAGGGTACAGGAGAGCCTATACAATACAATAAATACCTCTACTAGCAGTCTTTGGGATACCTTGCATCATTTAGGTATGTCTTTTCCACTAATCCATAATACATAACCACATTCGCAAAGAAATAAACCCCTGCACTGTAACAAGTTCTTCTTCTAATTGTATCCTAAGGTGGTATTACTTTTTCTTCCACAAATATAGAAACTTAATAATTAAAAGTGCAGGAAGAGATAATAGAGCAGATGACCACCAGCATCAGTTTGGAATCAAAGTCCAAGCTACAAATCAGTACTACTCATCTTCAGGAGGTGTCATTGATTCAGGATGACTGAGTAGGCAGTAGAATTTACTTCATTAAGTAAAATTTGCATCTTTGCAGAATTTGAGACAGAGAGAAAAAATGGGAGAGAGTTGTTTTCCCACACACACATTAGACTTGTCTAACTAGACCTGTGTTTGATCATTAATAACACCTTCACATCTGACCATGAGATTTGGTGTGTAATAGTAAACATAAGATTCCCACAAATTCTTTGTTGTCTTAATACTCTATCATAATTTCAAGACAAGCTACTTAATTCTTACTAATTGGCAGTATCTGAAGCCTAAGTGAGTACAATTACTCAGATTTAAAAAAAAAAAAAGAAGAAATTAATCTTATTAGACTGGAATAACACTAAGAGATGATGCTTACAGCTTTTAACTAAATATATGTTCATCCAAATAATTGATTGTTGAACTACATCTATTGCCAAACAGTTTCCAAACACCTACTCAATAATTTTCAGCAATGAAAATATACTGTGAATAAATATATGTAAAAGTGAAAAAGATACAAGGCGTTTATAGTAAAAACATAGCCAAAGAACTGAAATGTGACAACTAAGACTTTTTGATTGAAACATATAAAAATAAACTACCTTGTTAACATTGATGGAAATTAAATACCAGATGAACTTTAACATTATATGCGACTTCAGATACTAACTCTAAAACTGACAATACTTGGAAGACAAAGCATCATCTGCTCCCTAAGAAAATTAAATCATCATTCCCCCACCCAATTTTTTTTGTTGTTTTTAAAGGTCATGAAGGAGAAGTATACATCTTGAACACAAACCAAATATGAATGTCGACTGGACCGGTGAGAATACCTGGCCCTCTCTGAATCTTCCTGAGAAAGAAGAAATGCAGAGTTATTTCATAGAGGAAGAAGAAAAAAAAATCCCAAACAAAACAGAAAAACAAAACAAACAACCCAACCACACCCAAAACGCACACACAAAAAAACCCCAAACAAAACTAAACCACAACAACGACAAAACAAACAAAAAAGGAAAAAAAAAAGAAAGCACAAGCAAGCAAAGGTGAGAAACATGCTGTTAGCACTTTTAATGCTATGTATTATTTTGTATAATCCACTGTGGCAAGTGAGCTCATTCAAGTTAGAAGACCTGTCATTTCACCTGATTTGGATACTACATGAGATGTAAATAAGGGGGGGGGTGATATAATTAATAATTAGTGTTCAATAGTCAATCTTTCTTCTGATTACTATACTAGTGCAGAAAAAAAGTAGAAGATTTTAGTACAAGATTTTTTTAAAAGAAAGTAAAAATAAAGTTAAAGCTTTACAAAATTACAAGTACATTAGTAAGAAATTTACTATATAATTACCAGCCAGGTTGTGACTATTTTACAAAGATATTCTAGCCCTAATAGAGATGATTATTCTCAGTCTCCTCATACATATTTCAGATTTTCTCCTCTATTACAGGAACAAAGCTTCTTAAGAAAATTGATCAATTATAAGTTCTATGGTAGTTCTGCTCTACAATGACAGTGAAAATAATAAATGCAACTTATAAAATTTGTGGGAGGACAACTAGCTAAGGCAATTTAATACCTTTTGTTCTGTTGAAAGATCAGAAAATGTTCATTTTGGCTCACACAAAAGAATAGGTGAGAAGCAACAGGACAAAAATACAACTAATTTAATATGAAAATGTTTCACGTGCCATAAGCTTCTCAAATTCTTAGTTACAGCAGGTAAGCACGTTAAGAATAACCTTAATTTTAAACTACCCCACTGGAAGCTACAAGAGGGCTCTAAAACTAGGAATCTTCCTTAAATGACTCACTTCCTACAGTTTTCAGTATGTCAGACTATTCGGAAGATTGCAAGGCAGTTATCTTTAGTATTCAATCAGCCTCCAGATCACAGATGGCCATCTAAAGTCAAGCTGGTTTTCATACTGCTTATGGTCAGATGGTTATGTTGTACATTATCACAGGATACATTAACTGGTTTAATACTATCTAGTCTAGTTAATACTCTGCAAGAAAATAATTTCCCCAAGAGGAAAAAACAGAAGTCTATTTCATAATGACATTTCAGTCTTCCTCTCTACAGTGTTTACCTTGAGGTTTAAACTACACATTTATGCTATACAACTTTTCAACACGTTATAGTCAGATCACTGACAATTTTAAATATACTTTGTGCCTGCAGTCTAAATGGACAAATACCTTTTAAATACCACATCTCCTGCTTGCAAGGAAACAGCTTGCTATTTGTATAAGATTCCTCTTAATTGCCGGTGTAACACCCCAGATCATAATGTGCTCCTATAATGCAAAACTCCAGGTTCTGATACAACTTTATGTACATTTCTGTAGATAATTTACTTAGAATAACAAGACAAGTCTTTTCCTGATGTACCATAAGAAAATTGAAAGCTAGAAAGCCAGCATTAAGTGTTCATCATATTCAGGTCAAAGGATAAAGTAAGTACTACAGCACATACTGCAAACAGATAGCTGCTCTGGTATCAATCAAGTTTGATTTCTAAGAATTCCACTTTGAAATATGCATTTTATTTAAGACAGAGATTAGGTGTCCCAGTCCAGAAAAGTGCACATCTGCTCAGAGACTTTCTGCACTCTTATGAGTGCAAAAATAAAGTGGCAGTCAGTAGGGTGCCACTAAAGTGAGATTGCTCACAAACATAATCTGTGTTCTGCAGTTGGAAATGCTTACTCTCAAAAAAAAAAAAAAAAGGCATTCAAATGTGCATTCCACCAGGAGATAACAAACCTATGTAACCTGTGTTGTTCTTCATAAATGGCATGAGAATTAACATACATATAAATGTCTGCTAGGCAAAGAGACGATATAAAGTCAACGCAACTTTTGCAAGTGAAATTCCAATGACAGTTCTAGGATTTCTCAAAATAAGTGCTGATTAACTGTCATGGTAGTTTTAACTATTTGAAATTACAGTTAGTCTCCACATGCATTAGTTAAATCTTCTTGATTCAAAACATTCACACAGTGAACACTTCCCTAAAAACATGAGAAGAAACTCATGCCTTTTTTAGGAGGCACGTGGAGTTTGTGAAAGGAAATCTCTAAAAAAACCACTGCACTAAACTAGTATAAACTGAACAGCAGCTTTCTTGGATGGTGACTCAGCCATCTCTACTCCCTTCTACTTAGTGGGCTTAATCTGAACAAATATCAGTCAAATATTTTATGATTATTAATGGAAAATGAGAGGCAAGGGATAAAAGGATGCAAGTAACATGTTTGGTTTTTCTCTTCCCTTTTTGTAATATATTACAATTAATTGTTCTAAGTCACAGAAGCCACTTAATCATCAGGAAAACAGTATCATTTGCCACATATCTTGAAAACTAATAAATGCAAGTCTGATAAAAAAAAAAAAAAGTAAAAAATCCAAACCCCAGAAGTTAACTGAAATAAAATCATTTACTACTGTAAAGCTTTTTCCCTAGATGAAAACTGCTGTAATTTCATTTTAAATAGATACATGACTTTAAGCCAGCACATGGTGGAAACAAAAAAACCATTTCATTTTAAGAAAAGCATCTCATTTCATAGCTTGTCTTTTGCTGCCATAAAGTACATCCATATATAGTTTATACTCAATTGTTTTCAGTAATAAAACGCTTTGAAATGACACACAGCAAACCATTAGTAAATTACTTCCTCCATATCCTGTGTTAGTTCTCTGAGTGGCAAAAACATGCACAACAGGTGGTTTTAGCCTACCATCCATTTCTGGATATGAGCCCATTTTCTATCATATGAATGCTGAGAAAACTACAGAGTGTAAAAACAAAAACAAACAAACCATTTACAATATAGATTAGTCACCACACAAGACTGGATTCCTAAAGCAAAAAAATTGGAAAACTCTTAATTGCCATGTAATCTTCAGTATACTGTAAGATACCTAGAGCAGTTAGGATACTTAAAGTATGAGAAAATGAGAATCATAAAATTGAGACAGAAACACATTTTGGAAATGGAACTTGTTGCTACCATAGCAACCCCCCTACCAAAGATCAGTATTTAAAAGGATTTAAATGCAATCATGATAAATAATAAAGTCTCAAACTTTTACATACTGTGTCAAAACTAGGATCAAATATAAATAACCCCAAAATAACCAGACTGCTGAAAATTGTTTCCAAGCTTTTCTTCCTCAAGAAATGCAAACTTTTTTTTCCCCCAGGAGAAATGTGTGAAGCAACACACAAGTAACTGTATGTATAAATATTATCCCAATTCTACTAATTTCTATTTAAGTGAAGAACCTGACGATAGATAATTATTGTGAATACTTTTGGTATAATCTATATCGGGAAAAAATTAACTGAAAACTGCAAATCCAAAGTCATGTATCCAAATGATCCAGTTACTACACATATTATAAACACATTAAAATATATTCCGTAGTAGTTTATCCTATACATTAAGCAGTGTACATTTTGGGTATGGTCACGTTTATTATCTATGCTGTGCTGCCAGTTATCTGTATTTACATGGAAGTTTTGCACAGCAACAACCACCAAAGAAACTGCCACTTGTTAAGTAATTGCTCTTATAAAAGCACAAAAGTAACCCGCTGACTCAGCCACAAACCTATTCCTCCAAATCCAGACAATGTTAAACTTTGCATTAGAAGCCAAAAACTGTTTCACTCTACGTCAAATTATTTATGCAAGCCTGAGTTCTGGACACTGTCATTATATTCTTGCTTCTGCTCATTTAAAAAAAAAAAAAATCAAATAAGCAGTAATGAGAAATCCTCAGCCCGTTAAATACGTAAACAAATTTAGATTAGTCCTCATCCAATTTTGATTTCTAGCATCAAATTTACTGCATTTGTTAAAGGTAAAACATACAAGCATATAACTTTGTCTGTAAAGGTAGAATTTAGAATCACATTTAAAATGTTTTATTTTTCATTTGAAAGCACGAATAATAACAGCCTCTTTGATTAGCAGGTTTTTTTTCCAGAATATAGGCATAACTATTAAGGAAGTTCAAAATGAATATTTTTTGAGGTACTATCCACAGGTAGATACAAAGCAAGTTACCCTTTTAGATATGTAACCTAAGAGGAAAGAAGAGGGTATGGGGCCAGAGCGAGCTGCCTGATGATGAAAATACGCGGCTAGATGACACCGAAAGGAAATCTGATGCGAGTACAGAAATAAAATTCACTAAGAATTTTAGTAAAGGTTTGCAATAATTCCTGATAATTTACACTACCTCTTTTTGTTGTCGCTCCAGCTCTCTCATACGTATATCTCTTGCTTCTGCTCGAGCTGCCCGCTTGGCTGCAAGCCTGGCTTCTGCCTACAGGCAAAATGAAAATACTGAAAGTCAATGGCTTGAGTACTCAATCCTGTCACAAAACCACATTAAGATTCTAATAACAACACCTAAGTAGTAAAGAAATCAGAGTTCTAAGAATGAAATTTCAGAAATTCCATATACCTAAACCTCTTTACGGTTCTCATTACTAGCCAAAAGAACTACATGTTGATAAAATAACTGAGTTCAGAAATATTACTATCATGAAATCTAGAAATACACGTCATGCAGATATTAAAGGGACTTTGCCTATGCTTAGCATTAAACAGGCACGTATGCAACTGAAGAATGTTTGGACACAGAAGGACATTAAAAGAGAAAAAAAAAAAAAAGAATCAAACCAAAGATATTAAACCGCTACTGTTCATGTTGTATTTGAAGGTTCTGCTATCATCTGGTATTATTTCAAAAAGTAAATATGACTTTGAACTTGAGCTACTTCAAACAGGAGTCAAAATCAAATCAGTTATTGGACAAAAAAAGAAGAAAAAAGTTTTCGGTTAAAGTTCCTCACTTAAACATTCACCATCACCAAAAAGGAACTTGCCAACCTTTCAGTTCAAGCCCTTATACTCCAAACATCTTCCCTGGTCACAGCTCCAGCGCACAGAATCTGCTATAAGCCAATTTAGCTTTCTGCAATGGTGGCTAGTTAACAACAACGACAGAAAGTAGTTTTCTATCATGTTAGTGAAACAAATTGGCTTATACATGGATCTTATGAACACCTGACCCAGCAAAAGGGTCAGGCAGGACAAACAGGAGTAAGATCTCCCACTCTTCAGTGGCACAAAGCTGTTCAACGTGCACTGTGAAACATGGTTATTGGCAGACACAAATAAATATTTTATTCACTTTCTATCTAGTCTCAACCAAGAAACATATTTGTCTTTCAGACCCTAAATGCTACCTCAAATTTAGTTAATTACACGAGGTGATTATTTTTGACATAAAGCTAGCAGTTGAAGAAAACACAAGTACATTTTTTTTCAAATTTGAATAATGAGTTGATGAAAATTTTCTCTTGAATTCTTGAAATGTTAAATCACTGAAGACGGGTTTTCCACCAAAAATTACAGTTGTGTATCTAATATTAATTAAAAGCTTATGAGAAACACCAGCAACAAAAAATTCAGAACACCTAACATACACAATCCAATTTTAACAGAACTTTTTAATGTAAAATGCAATGTGATTTTTACATCTGGTTAAGGATAGGGTTTTTTTTCTGCTTTTGTCACAATCACAGCATAGGTTTATATAAAACATAGAAACTTACAAAATTCACAACTGCAAATAACTATCTTTTACTTCGAGAAAAGAGAAGGGGTATTCAACTCAGTTTAAATCACGATTAAGCTACAGGTACAAAAGTATCTCTCAAACAACAAGAAAGCAAACACACTACAGCTTTATTTCTCGAAAGAGTTTGTCTTGACTTTAAATGACTCTCACTATTTTTTTATATTTTGCATACTCGGATGAAATGATTCCAAGTCTGCATCAGCACTCTTGTCTGCCACGATGTAATTCTTTTTCAGAGTAAAGCTACCCTTCTTCCTAGCTGGTGACAGCACACAAAAAAAGGGAATTCCCACGCAGCAGGAAGTCCTTCCTCACTTGCAGCCCTGCTCTGTAATTATCTGTAATCATATCTCTGTGCCATGTAAACTTTCACAGAGACACGTATGCAACACAGAAAGGGAAAACAAACAGCTGTTATGTCTGGGTTCAGTTCTGTCTATAGATCATCTAACCTTTAGACTCTGGCAAGGCTTTAAAGATATGAAGTTCCTTATTTTACTGATTCACACTAAAAATCAATTCACATTTCACCACTCTCTGCTAGTCCTACAGCCAGAGACATAACTCACATTCCTGAAGTAGAGTGGAACCTCCATTTCTTCCCATTTACTAAACCCTTGATGAATTACAGAAGAATTCTACAAACATTTGTCATAAAACGGGTGCCTGAACTTGAAGAAAAAAAGTCATATTTTTAGAGACAACTTTTAGCAAAAAAAAAAAAAAATGGTTGGTTGCACTTGTTTGGTGCAGAGGCACTGCAGAAGAGCTTGTCTTAAGGCAAACTCCCACAGCAAGGAAGAGATCCGAAAGAACTCTACGTAACAGTGCTAGTGCTACAAGAAGCACAGGGGAAGGGACACAACAGAAGAAAAGTTTTCTGATGCAGAGGGAAGATGGAGAAAATGGAAAGAAATCTCAGAGAGAAAGCAGTTCAACCCAGCCCCTCAGATCCTATGGTAAAGCCCTTATCTTCCATTAATTATTTTCATGTAAGGGGATACATTAAATTGAAGCAGTGCAGAAAAATGACTGTATATAAATGAGCTTATTGGACCAGTACAGAAGACATTTCTACACATTCCCTAGAAAGCAGATGTTGGTACCAAAAGGCAGACAGATGTCACTTTTTTTTTTTTTTGACATGTCTCGTAGAACAAGGGAATCTCAATTTTGTCAAATTTGAGTGGCGAGAAAAAGTGAGGTTAGTGCTTTCTGAAATCTGAACTTTTAGAGGAAAACACCATAAAACTTCACACACTAGAAGTGTATGAAGGCTACACTAGAAGTCTTCACTAGTATTACAAACTCTGATAATTCCTAGTGCCACTTTGTGACTGCACTGAATCCCAGAGCACTTCTATGCAGTTTTTCCATGCAGATCATCCCAAGTGCCAGCCTTTTGTTTCAGCATATTTTGTTTACCATCACTTGATACCTAGAACACCTCTTAGGAACGTTTTCCTCACAAGACATCTGACTTCTGGATTACGGGACTCAATTCAACTGTTGTAATTAACATCTGCTAAAAAAGTACTTTCAGAGGAGGAAGCTGAGGAACAAAACACCCTTTGACAATAATAAGACAAGCAAGCCACGTTGCTGAGATTCTGGCCTCAGAATGGCAAGTACAGCTATCCAGATATTCATGCACTAAGAACTGGTGTGTCCTATGTCAGCATATTAATTGAAAACATTCTTCCAGCCTCAAATAATGAGGCAGATATATGGCACAGTAAAATCAGATGTTATTTAAAGGCAGAACTTAGTTTCGTTAACTGGCCTCTGCTGTTCTAGCCTAAGAAATGTGTTCTGTTCCTTTAAAGTAAAAGCTTTCCTTAGAAGTTGGCTAATATTATAAATTGCAGCTACAAACCCAATGACAACAGCTGCTATCTGACATGAGATCTAGAGGCCAGCTTCTCCTACACGGACCGAAGGATGAACAACGTGACAGTAGGACATATTGTGATAAGACAATATTCATGACAGAGCTTTTCACACTATTTTAAAACTGGATAGCAATTTTCAATTAGGACTCTTAAGAGGAAATTATAGAATACACAACCTTGAAAATATGTATATAAAGGTAACGAACCATCCTATTCTGAAATTTGTTGAATTCTTTTCCCCCTAACAAGCCCTGAAAGGTAACCCTTGAAATACAGAAAAATGCAAGAATATTAGAAAGTAGCATTAGTTTAATTTCACATTAAAGGAGGGAAAAAACCTCGTAATTTTTGCTTAGTTTGCACCCATGGTCAAATTTTAATTGAGGGAGTTAACAATGTAAGAGAATAAAGCCTCACAATAATTTTAAGCAAGACAATACTTATTACACCTCGCCTCTCAATAGCAAAGTTGCAAGCTTATGTTACTGTACTAGAACCACATAGAGAATACTCGAATTTAAAACCAGATTCCTTCTCCTTCATTAACTATTTTACCCAAAAACGGGAGATGGAACTTGATAAGTGAGACTGTACATGACCCAGAGCCCCACAGAGAACAGCTCTAGTAGGGTGAGAACTCCCATTAGAACTGGTATGAACACAGCTTTCTGGAAAGTTACCAACTACATCAAAATTATTTTTTGCTGAGAGAGCATTTCTTTTGCGTACACTCTACGACAGCTGCATTTGAAAATGCATGCAGAAGCTGTGATTTCAAACACCTATCACCTACCTGTTTTGTCTTACATAGATTATATACGTATATATACTCTACACACACAGACAACGGTTTTACACTCCAAGGCCAATTGAAATCTGCATTTTGCACTCGTTCGCGTCAATTAGGGTGAGCAGCTTTGTAGATAATGCATCTCAAAGCTTCTGTCTATATTTATATACAAACAGTACTAAGGCTTTTGTTTCCAAGTCACAGCATTTCCTCCAGAGAAACTCAAGTCCAAATAGACATCTGTAAGACTCTACATTCCAGCTGCCTACTTCCTATATCCTGTGGGACAAAATTCCCCTTTGTATCAACTTCTTAACTGCATTTTTGGCTGGTTACCTCCAGCTCTCTATTTTTCAGGTGTTGAGTCTGTTAAGAAAGTCCTGGTATAGTGTACATATTGGGCTTATTTTCAACAGAAATATGACTTTTCACATTTTAAACAGAATATATTACAAATACCTTTTAATAATGACTATTAGTCATTCGATACTAATACACTGTACTTACCACCTCAGGAATGCTACACACTGCAATGGGATAAATATGGAATTTCTTTTAGCTTGAGATCTCGGACAGCAACTGGATTTCTTATTTAGCTTTAGCTAAGCATACATCTATTTGCTAAGCTTATGTTATGTGAAGTTACACTAACCATACAATTAATACCTCATTATGACAACTGGTCAGGAAATGTGATTTTTTTTTCATTGAAAATTCTCTTAAATTTGTATTAATTGTCATATTTTTGGGCAATTACCTTTTTAAATGCATAGCTTTAAAAAAAAATCTGTTTTTCTGGAAAATAAGATTGTCTTAAATTCAGAAATAAGGATGAAAGCAAACCTCTCTGGCAATGTTATTCAGAGCTTCATCTTCTGCAGAAAACCTGTCTTTCACTGGAGTTCTCTTCCGTCCTGACCCAGGAGTTCCCATGTTTATTCCCAGGCTCTGTATTTGCAAAAAGAGACAGGAAAAAAAAGCTCAGTTTTCAGATCCAGAATTAAAAACAAACAAGCAATCCACACCTTAAAACGTAGTAAGTTTTCCCATTCTTTAGCTATATTAACATTCAAGAAACTTACAAGCTATTGGCACAAATTTATCCAGCAGTTGTATTTCTGGGAAAACTTTATCACAAAAATCTTCTGGCAGCTTTAGAGAACACCACTGCATCCTAACAAGGTGCATACACAGCATTTTTCTACCGAACAGAACCCACCAGTTGACCTACAGCTTCAGAGTTATGCACAACTGAAAACTGCTCCAAGCTCAATGTCGCTATCCCCCATCACTTCTCACAACTCCTAAAAATAAGTATCCATTTAATTTTATGGACATGAAGAAAACCTAGAGGCAAAACGAGGTTCAAGAATTAAACTCAGATAATCATGAGAGCTCTCTCCAAAACCAGAAATAATAGATTCAGCAGATAAACTTTTTAAAGCATCCAAGGAGGTAGATGGGGCTTACTTAACATTTTAATGCAGCTGTTCTCATTCAGCTGCAACTGAATGAGAGCTGTAGTTTTCTACTGAAATAGAAGTTTTAGTATAGCAAAAGTAAAGACACTTTTAGACAAACAAATGTTCTTTTTGTCTAACAAGATTCCTAATTTGGGAAATTAAGATAAAAATGTAACAGCATCATATACCCTAAATAATATAAAATACCCTTTCAGTCTTGTCCCAGAAACTTATTAATTTCAAGAACATAAAAATCACCAAACCAAAACATAGCAGATACAGACACAAACAGCAAAACATTACTCAATAATTAAAAATCTAACTTAGGGGTTTGGGGTTTTTTTTTCAAATATCCTAAAGAAACCACATTTCCAGATATCCAGGTCTTTCCAAATGTCAGATAAGAACTTGGTGGCAGTTTAGCTTTTTGATATAAATGAGGTAAGCATCCCACACAGGGCTTGGGAAAACTGCTTAGAAGAAAATTTTCTTAATGCAAATAGAAACTATCTGGAAGGGAACTACTATTGGCTATCCTTTTGAAACTGAACTGGTGAAAGATCTTTCATACTGGGTCTAACCAGCAAACATTCAAGAAATCCTTACAGTTTTATCAAAGAGGGGGAAAAAAAAAAGTGACAGGGTTACTTTTGTACAAGCACAGTTTTTCCTTATTATTTTTATACAACAATCACAAATATACCGAGGCACTGAAAGATACCAAGCAGCATCACAGATTTTTTTTTTCATTTTATTTTTGTATTTTAGTTTCTAGACTTCTCCCTTCCCCCATAACTTTATGCCACTAGTCCTCTCTCGCTTGCAGGCAGGAAGTCTTTTATTCTGCATCAAATTCTGTAGGTATTTTACTATACCATATGTGCTTAGATGAGGGAAATAGAGTATTTGCTCATGATGAAAGAAAAGACAACAAAGACTTGAGACTAGGTGCTCCCCTTCTTACAAGCTCCTGCATAGAACAGATCCAACAATTATGCAATGATTTTACTCATTTCTGGTTGCTATTCTGAGACCAAAACTAAACACACTCGATAATGCAGGTGCACAACAACTCCATTGTGTAAAAGCCTTAAAGGAGAGATTGCAGTGTTTGTGGGTAAGCAGGAGTAAAACCACAGTATCTGAAGGGGCCAGAGAAGATGCAGTTCTATCACCTATTAATGAACACATTCCTGATGGGGGAGAGTGGACACAAGTACCTTCCTGGATTCCATTAATTCCTCCACAGGCTGCTCATTCCCTCTGCAGTGCAGTGTTTGGATAAAATACAGGCATTTTGGACCAACACACAGGACTCACCTACCAGGCAGTGTTTTTACCATCTGCCTGCAGCTCATGGTTCAATTTATTTGTTACTCCCCCACAATTTTATTTTATTTTTCGTTTGATTTGGCTTTAATTCTGGTGTTAAGTAGCAGCTTCCAGACACATTCTTATCAGAGGTTGGGATGGGTCTTGAAAGGAGGACAGCAGAGCTTAAACTCAGCATGAAGGAAGACTCTGAGATAAGACCTGGGGAGATAAGACCTGGGACAAGTATTGCCACTGTCAATCCATTCAGTAAGAGTCTGTCTTTTTAGTCTTAAAAACAAGCAAGCAAACTAATGTTTTGTACTCAGAATAATTTAGACATATACATGCAAAAAGCAGCTTAGAGATCCCTGTGGTAAAGATTTAAGCTCAGAGCTACAGGTTGCTGTCCACATTCAGAAGAAATATGTCTCTGCATCTTTTTTCAGTAATTCTTACTGACTGACTTCAAATAAGAAAAGCAGGTAAGGCCCAAAGTAGAAGCTGCATCAACACAAAACAATACTCCCCTACTACAAAAGGTTTTCACAGGTTTCCACGCACACTAAAAAAAAAAAAAAAAACAAACCCCACACCAAAAACCAAGAGGTTGTTATAAGAGGTCATTTCATAGTAGCAACAGAACTCAAAGCTATCTAGCTATCTACCAGAGTCACATGAAATTAAATTCTTTTAACTTGAATGTTAAGGGTTATATTTATTAGTATTTACCACACAGGTAAATGATTGAACACACCTTAGACTTCAAATGCATCCTTTAAATAACATACCACTTCTAATAGAAAACTAACTTTGATTTGGTAATTCAGTGAGATTCTCTCAGCTGGCAGACCAATTTGGGGAATTTCATGTGATAGGCTATAGAGTTATTTTTGGCTTATTTATGTTCAGACTGACAATAAGTACTAATATACATAGTGAATTAAAAAAAAAATAAATAAAAGACACCGATGCTTTATATGATCAAAAAACACTTCATCTCAGACTCACTGTAGCATAATTATGCCAAAGTCACTGTGGAAGAAGGCAAATACGGCATCCCTGCTGGCCATCTGCCACGCTTCTCTCCCAGGAGGAGCACAGAACTCCTGACTAAACCCAAACCCAGGTAGGAAGCAGGGACAGATTACCTAGAAGCTATGCAGAGCTGTTGACTTTGCCTATAAGGAGGACCTAGGAAAGCCAAAGCTCAGCTGAAGTCAAAACTTGCAAAGGCTGATAAGGACAAAGAGAAAGGCTACTGTAAGAACACTGGGAACAAAAGAAAGACTAAGAAAACTATAGGGACATTGTGTAGAGATGCAGGGGACGTCGTGGGGGATGCTTGCAAGGCAAAATGATCTGGGCAATAACAAATGTGAAGATGTCGAAATTTGTGCGTGCATCAATCAAACGTGCAAAACTGTCTGACTGGTTATCCAAAACTGGTCATGCTGAAGAGCAGGAGGATCACCAGTTAAACACTAACTAGGGAACTAGAAATAAATTTTTGAAATATAGGTGTACTCTTGAAAAGAAGTATAAAACGTATTAAAATCTGTGCCAGTGACCTCAGAGATGAAACCGCATCAGCTGAAACCTGGTTTGATCCTGCCAGAAGTCACCCTGCTGACTGCATTGCGGTATCTGTCCAGGCAGAGAGCCCAGCATCCCTGCTGGAGGATGCAAGGTTCCTGCACTTCAGCTAGCAGGTGGTCAGGACAGGCTGCAGCAAGGGATGAGAACCCGCACCTTAGTTACGTGAACGTGAGCTTATGAGATGTGCTCTCACTGGCGTGTGTATTTTGGCATTGCGTTGCGTAACGACATGCGAATCTAGAGCACCCACATCTCCGAAAGGAATCATGTGCAAATAGGGGACCCTGGAGTTGAAGAACAGAGGGTAGTTAAACATTGGCCTGGAGAGGCTGTGAAACGTAAAGCCCTGAAGATATTCAAAAGTTAACTGGACAGGCTCTGAAAATCCTGCTCTAATTGACCACACTTTCGGCAACAGCTGACCTCCAGAGGTTCCTACCAGAATAAAAGATCATATGATTCTATAGTTATTACTGTTGCCAGCTCTGAAACTAAACCTCAGTATAAGCTTTCTTTAGTTTTAATATTCCATCAAGGGTCTTGTCACAATTTCTTCCATTCTGTGAAATTTTTAATGGAGATGAGGTATGTCAAGAGTATTTCATGTCTTCATAGTCCTAGAGTCTCAGCCTGGAGAAGAGAAGGCTCCAGGGAGACCTAATAGCCACCTTCCAGTATCTGAAGGGAGCTTACAAAAAGACT
>JAAGNO010000482.1:0-10951 GCA_033439905.1 Ceryle rudis
TCCAGCTCCAGCAGGTGGCAGCTGGGTGGCACCTGGCCACCGATGTCCCCCTGCCACCAATAGCCTGTGGGTGGTGGAACACGGAGCCCATGCGTTGCTGAACTTCCCCTCTGCACAGCAGCTGCTTGGATAGAGGTGCTCGGTGTCACTGCAGGTGCGCTGGTGACAAATGTAGCGGCGCAGCCTGACACAGCTTCCTGCTGTGGTGCCTGGCCCAGTCCTTCCTCAAAGCTCTCAAAGCCGTCCTTCAGCTCAGGCCTGGTCTGCAGTGCTGCTTTCCGCCGAGACGCGCGTAAATGTGCTTGAAGCGAGGTGCTGAAGGGGAGTCTCGCTCCGCAATGGCGTATACCAGTCGTGGGCTTCTCACGATTCTTATTTTCTCTTTTTATTTTTACTTTTTGAAGATGGTTAGCCCCAAGTTGAGCGAGGAGCAGCCCTTGCAGAAGGGCTGTTCTGGTGTCATGCTGACCTTCTGCCGTGTGCAGTACCAGGTGTTTGCTCCACAGCCGTATTGCTGTGACGTACTTCGAGTGCTCTCCTCATCTTTGTACTTCAGTTTGTACAAATGTTGTGTTACAAACGTGTGTATTGGAAGTCATTCATAAATATCTTCCTGAGATTTAATTGTTCATATGAATGATAGATTGCTTTTACTTACTGCCCCGGAATCACCCTTTATTAAATGCGAGCGTTGTTCATACTGCATTAGGTGACCAATTTCAAATTTGTCATGTAAACTTTATTTTTTCTGCTGGTAATGAGTGGTTTGGGTTTTTTCTTTCCTTTTTTTCTTTGAATAGTATTCTTGACTGGACTTTTTGTTCCCTTATGCCCATGGAGTTTAGGAGGGGCTCCTGAATATCTACAGTGAGCTGCCTTTTGGGGCAGGAAAGAAAATTCCCAGTCCTGTTCAACATGCAACGTGTACATGTTGCTCCCCCCTCGTTGTCAGCCTCCCCTGAAATCCAAAGCCTTATGTTGGTCCTCTGCTGCTTCCTCTGACAGACTCGGCGTCTCTCCGAGATTCTCTCCTGCTTGCTGTGTTTCTGTGGCCTGACCAGTGTGGGGATGCTCGTTCGTGTGCTGTTGTTCTCCAGAGAACATTTCTCATGGGTCTGCTTCCTGCATGTTTTGCTCTCAGGCTGGGCCTTTGTATTTCTAAGGTCACCTCAGCATCTTGGCCATGCAGAAGCCAGAGTTTGTCAAAGCTATTTGTGAAGAGCACAGTTGGTTTCACCAATGCAAGATGCAATTGGTAAAGTCTGGTGTTAGTGGCAGGGTTTTCTTTCGCTTTTTCAAGCACTGTCACGGCATTGGCCTCATCAGCTGAAGCTGCCAAAGAACTAGAAGCTGCTTCAGCTGATGCTCATGAGGTGTCCACTCCTAGCCTTGCTTTTGTGGAGATCTCTCTGATCTGTTAGGTTGGTTTAGGGTGGTCTTGTAATACGTTAGGTTGTTTTCAAAGCTGGTTTTGTCCTTGAGATTTTGGAAGGTCTTGTCCAGATTGTAGCCCTGACAGCACGTGCTACCATTACTTTTCAGGAGTTAGAGGCAGGTGGCTCTTTCCCCTTCCCTGTCTTGTGCTGTTAGTGGTGAGAGTAATTCTGATCTTGGTATTATCACTTCATCACTTTCTATTACATCATTCCTGATGTTTCCTTAAGTTGTGGCTAGAGCAGTTCATTTGCTCCTCAACGGGTTCCCCTTTGCTGTTGCAGGCTGCGTTTCCTATGTTTGAGAGAGTGCTGCTAGCTTTCTGAATGCACCATCCCTGACTGGGAAGAGCTGTCTCTTGGTGTCTCTTACAGTCTAGATACACATGATTTCCGTTGTTTCAGGAGGTGTTGATGTCTCATGTCTACAGGGTAGTTTGTAGACAGCTTCAATTATTTGGAAATACCAAGGTTTCAAAACAGGTAGTAGATGCTTAGTAATTTTCTTTCAGCTTGTGCTGGCTTTTGCCAGGAAGCCCAGGCTCCTGGTGTTCCTGCTGTTTCTGCCGGAGCTGGGCCATGGCCCATTGATCTGCCTCGAGTTCTGGAGAGCTGCTTCGCTGGAGTTCGTACAGCGTTTCTCCTCGCAGAGGCTGCACACAGTGTGTTTTGTGCATTACTCCACAGGAAGCTGTAACTGCTTCGGTTTCTTTTTGTATTCCCACCATGTATTGTGTCTTGATTTAGACCCACTCACAGGAAAGGAGATCAACAGAGAGGAAGGTAAACAAAGAAGGAGTTACTGTGTTTTTAGCAGATACTCATCTGTCGGCAGCGTGAGTTTGGTTGGACAGGAGACTGAGATGGTGGTTTCCACTGCCCCTTTTAGAGGCCATTCTGCTGGGGACCTCAGTCCTTAAATACCAACCCAAGACCACTGGTGGCTCTGTTCAGAACAGCCTGTCCGTTAGTCTGTCTTGGTAAAGTACCACAGTCTTAAGTTCTGCTGCCCTCCCCCATGATGGGCAGAGGGCTTTGGCTGCAGAGAGTTCAGCCCGTCTCCTGCAGGCATAGACCCCCTCTGCTGCTTGGTATTTGTCCTTCAGCACCGTGTCCATCTCCTGCGACACTGGCCAGGCAGTCCAGCATCCCGTGCAATAGGAAGGGTGGGCAACAGTCCCTTCCTCTTCCCGTCCCCTGTCGCGCTGTTTGCCCCGCGCACTGCCTTCTGCCGTTGTCTTCGTTTCTCTCGTTCAGCGTCCAACCAGTCCCTGCTTTTCTCGGCCTAGGAGTAAAACTGCCTTAAACATTACAATGAAAGACTTGTGTCCCCAAACCCCCACTTTTCCCAACTGCATTAATTGGTCTAATAATATTATATCACTTCTCCCATGCATCTGTTTCTTGAACTTTGTGTCTGCCACTCTCTGGGGGGTGTAACAGCAGCAGGATGGGGCTCTCTTCTTTTTCTACTGCTACTTGGGAAAGCTTTGAGCTTTCAGAAACAGGGAAGTGACACTGCATTTGCATTTGGAAGTTGTGCAAATGTATGTGATAAAACCATAATGTGTAACAGTTCAGATTTTCAAAGAATCTGCATTTTTCCTTGGAAGTTTTCCTTTGGCTCACGAGTAATTCTGGTTTTCCTGTCTGATCCTGGTTGGCTTGTCCGCATTGACTCTGGAACGCGGTAAACAGTAACGTGAACATAATGTGCGGGTTGTTGGCTTTCTGTTTGTCAACTCTACAAAATGCCACAATAAGAGCACCTATTTGATGTTGTGTTTATTCGGCATCATCTCTGTAGTTTGATATTTAGAGCCTAGTAACAGGAGTGCAAGTCTATTTGAAGGTATGAAAAGATTTCAGCCCAGTAGATATTCGAATATAGCTGTCAAGGAGTTGCCAGTAAACTTTTAAAGGTACTAGGGGAGATCAAAAATCTTGATCTAACATCTTAATTGAAACTTGAGTGAATAACTGTAACAGTTGTGTTGATGGACCAGAAACCAGTTTTTGAGTAAGCCTGGAAGCTCTGGTCAAACAGAACTTGATTAAAGGTTTTGTTTTTCATTAAATAAGTAGAAAGCCAAACATAGCAAAGGCGGGGAAAATAGCCTCTATTTCGTCTCCTGGAGCGGAAGGGAGAGACTAGAAAGCCTCTGGGTACTGCCTGGGACTGCACCCTGAGAAGGTTCGGCTGCAGGAGGGCTTCCGTTGCTGTGCAGTGCCAGGAGACGTCTGGAGCTCGGGCCTTCAGGGGATCCCTTGCCCCAGATGGGGTTCGTGGGACTGATCAAGTTGGGCATTTAGAAGCTGTGGTTGGTTGTACCCTCAGTTCAAGCCAGTGTGCAAAGTCCAAACAGGCAGTTCTCCACGTTCATTCTGGAGCTCAGTGCATTTTCACAAAGTTGAGAATTTTTTTTTTATTTTAGCTTAAAAAATGAGCCTATTCTTTGCTAAAAATAAACCTCACAAAATAGAACCTGCTTTCCATAATTCATCTGCTTTCTTCCATTTCCCTCTGAATGAAACTAAAATGAAATTTTCCAGGCTGTTAATTTGGTTTCATTTGGTTCTCTTTTCTTTTTTTTCCTCCCCTTTGAATGAGAGGCTTCTTACCCTGTCTAGATATATTTTTCGTTCTTTCTTATTTTGAAAAGATTTTTTTTTTTTTTTCCCTGCCTGAATGTAACTTTTTGCACCAGGGTTAAAGCTTGCTTTTGGCTGTTGGGTGTAACTGTAGGAAATAGAAACACTGGGGAGAAGAGAGACTACGTGTGTGTTCATTTTGAAAAGCTGCTTGTTTTCGGGGTATTACCAGCTCATGTGGTACCCATGTGTTTGCAAGCTCACTGATTTTTTTTTTTCTTACAAGCCTGACCACTACAGTCACCAGTGTGACATAAATAGACTTCAGATGGAAACTCGGCATGAAAAGCAACGGTTTTAGTGGGATTTGGAATTCCAGGAAAAGGTCAAACCAGGTTTTGATTGAAGGGAGCGGCGCCGCGCTGTACGCGCGTCCTGTTATTTTAACGCGGGTCCCGCGTGGTTCTGCACTCTCTAAAGGCGTCACCTCCTCTTGGTGGTGGGGACTCTGTGGCTCCGCAGAGTCAAGGTGGGTGGCGTTGGGAGGAGTGGCAGAGGGAAGCCAGAGCTGGACTGCCCAGGGCTCTGGACTGAGCGCTGAGCTCCCTGCCGCAGCGCAGCCCGCAGAGCGACAGGCCTCCCGAGCTGTTGGGCGCTGGGGGCAGTCGCCTCTGCACATCGTCCGGGCTCGTGAGCATCGTGCCTGCCACAGGCACGTGCTCCCAACGCCGCCGCGCTGCAGGGCTCGGTGCTCTCCCAGCACAGGGATGCACGCGGGATAGAGCAGCCCACGGTGCTGAGCTGGCACCGGAGAAAAGCACCTGGCGAGGCTCTTTCTGAATGGGTGCTCGGACCTTTTTCTTGCGTCAGTCTTTTGTATTTCCTGGTGTTGCTGGAGCCCGCTGCTCTTTAGCAGGTCTCCGAAGGCCTGAGCTGAGGCTGCTGCACCCGGAGCAGATGCAGCTGAGGCAGGACTGCAGGTGGGGGAAGCCAGAAATGAAGGAGTCGGGTAAAGCGGGATTTGGAGTAGTGAATGCGGAGAAATTGGCTCATCGGTGAGTGCGTATAGAAGGAGTCAGCACTGAAGAGAAGGAAAAGATTAATTTCAGTTACAAAAAGAATGAGATAATTTAATGAAGACAGAGTGTGGAGGGAAGGGATAGAAAGAAGACCAAAGACCCTGGAAGACATGAAATATAATGTGCCTATTTTTAGACAGAAAAATAAGAGGTAGATAAATTATCTTTCCACTTCATTGTTATCTCCACTCCTTCAAGACTTAAGATCACTTCATTTATATGGAGGTGACCAGGGAGGAGTTTGAGGCAGAGATTACAGAATTTTATCACAGAGCGATCGTGCCATAGGAGGGACTGTGGCCAGAGGGCAGGGAGGTCGGGAGCCTGGCAGGGTCCTTCTCATGGCTGAAAGGAGTGGAGCGGTCAGGTCGTGCGGAGCCAGTGAGGTGACGGTGAGCTTGGCCAGGAGTCATGGGGACCATGGGGGGGCTCACCAGTACCCTTGGGCCTGTGCAGAGAAGTCCTTGTTGGCAGCCTCAGATGCCTCATTAGCACATTATCTCCTGAAGTGACCTGCCAAGGGACTTGACTGGCATCTTCCAGTGCTGTTTCTCCTGCTCCCATGTGTGTTTCTGTTCCCACTTCTCCAAACCTTGCTGTGGGATCCCAGAAGGAATTAATCTGCAGGTGCGAGAGCCTTTTTCTGCCCATGGTTGGATTATTTCATGTGGCTTCTGCCACCTGCTGTCACCCATTCCAGATAATCTCAGTTGTGAGCCGTGGTGATCAGTCAACCCCTCACTTCTTCCAGGGATAGCAACCCTTAGCACAGTTAAGGTGTTTGAAGCAGGTCCTTGGAGCTGGCGTTCAGCCACGGGCACGTGTCCGGTGCCTGGTCTGCCTGCTGCTGCTCCAGGGCAGGACGGCGGGCAGTGCTCCTCAGGCTGGAGGGGACAGGGACGGGGCCCTCGTGTTACGCATCTCTCAGATGTCCCTCGCCCCCAGCCAGCGCTCCTGGCTGTGCAACTTGGGTATTTTCGTTGTGCTGCTCAGATGAGGAGAAAGCAGGGAGGAAATTGGGAAGATCCCACAGCTTTTAGCAGTTTGGCTCATCTCGCTGTACCTGGCTTAGTTCTGGAGTTATTTCTGTAAATGCCTTCCTGTCCCCTGAGACTTCTCTGTTAATTAGTCTAAAGAGGTGTGCAGGCAAGTTGTAAAATTAGATGTAGCTCTGCTTAGTGACCAGCATTCATTTTCCCTCTTTCTGTTTGAACAGTGGCCTGTGCCAATGCAGCGGGTGTCAGGAGGGGTTGTGTTGGCAGGGTAGGGAGCTGTGTGTCCATCCTTCCTGAGCTGAAGTTCTCCACGCACCACAGCTCCATAGAGGACATCTGCTATGGGCTTCCAGGCAGTGACTGTTGGGGTTAAAAATAAGAAGAAAATAAAGCATTTTTTAAGAACAAACGAACAAAAACCAAACTCCAAAGCACTGTTCCTTCCCAAGAATCTATTTGCAGGCTGCTTCTGCTTTTTCACAGTTATGTGAGTTAGTAGATACTGCAACAGCTAAAAGTGGCAACAGGAGTGCTATTAGCAGCTTTTATTTTAATCATCACTTGTGGCTGACTCCTGCTTACATCCAAAACACGTTCCTGGTCTACCTTCAAAATGTACCTGCTGTAGATTTGTTCCGTGTAGGTTTAAGATCCTGGATTTTCTAGGGAGATCTGGGTTTCTATTTGTAACTCCTCCAGTGGGAGGTATGGATCAATACAGGGATGCTCTCCATTTATAGTATCTGTCTTCCACGGGTCTCAAAGCTATAATGAGGACAACAAGTAAATAGTATTGTCCATCTCATCCCAAGCTGGGTAGGGGAGGCAGAACAAGCAAGCGTGTTGTTAACTCTGCTGTGACTCATCTTGTGAGGCTACTGGACACAGAAAGGTCCAGTGATCCCCAGTTTATCTCCAAGAGCTGTGGTGGCAAAGCTGCCACAAGGAGCTAGGGCTGTCTGGTTCTGCACTCGTACAGCCCCTTCTGTCTCTTCAGCATGAGCCCACGGTAGATGGAATTTTGATGGTGGTGTTTTGCTGTAAGCTCTACCTGCGTGCCCTTGACACTGGCTACAGGCAATGTCCCATGGCATGAGTAGCACTAGAAGCACAGGGAACAAAATCCAGTAACCCCTCATCCCCTCTTGGGAGCGAAATCATCATTCCTCCTTGTACCAGACATTGCCTTTTGGGTGCCGCGCTGGGGACGGGGAGCTGGGAGTCGGACAAGAATTGGGTAACGGTAGCAGAACTGGGTAAGCCTTGGGGCACTGTGCACTGGGAGGAGCCTCTGTAAGTTGCTCATCTGAGGTACCGCTGGCACTGCTTGGGATTGCGTTCGGCAAATTTTCCAGTGTTTGATCCGATTGCTCACCTGACGCATGGGAGGTAGGTGTGGAGCTGCTGGAGGGCCCTGGAGCCATGTAGTCAACTTCCCTCCGGTGGCCTGGGTTGTTTTCGTGTTTATCTTACCAATGTTCTCATTTAATCAGGTAGCAAACGAGACAACTTCTACCACTTGCAGTAGTATTTAAAAACAAAAGTAAGGTTGTGTTTTATTTTCTCCCTCGGGATTCCTCAAATATGATTAACTTGCTTTAAATATTCCTGATTGGTAGCAATTTTTTCTCCCTTTAAAAGCGGTAACAAATATAAAGTGAATGTGAGCAGCTGCACCATCCTTGCTTACAGATCTGCACTCTGGTTTAACTGAAAATGTCAAGACGTGCTGAATAAAAATCTTACGGTGGTGCTTAGCATTTAAGGACTGCACCTGAAACTAGGCAAGGCCCTGGGTGCAGGGCCCTGGGTGCAGAGCCCTGCGCTCTGGAGCGCGTTTGCCTCGGGTCAGGTTTGCATTCTTTGGGATATTGTGTCATCCATCGTGTAGCTCCTGTCTGTAAATAGAGGCTGAAGTGGGTTTACAAAAATGACTGAGTTCTGCTAATTTTGGATTATTCTTAAAACTCAAGAGGTCCCCAGGACATCTTGCAGCTGGCATAAATAAAACAAAGAAGTGAGGAGTGTGTGGGGTTTGTTTGTTTTAACATAATGGCCTGTTACCTACTGACTAAGGCCACACTTTCTCCTTGGAAAATAAATGCCGAGCACTGCTCAGCTCTGCCTGTGGCGTAGCGCGGGACTTGCCTACCTCATTTTCATAGCTACCAGGATATTTTAATTGGCAGTTTCACGGGATCTTGCTTTCTTTAAAGTCCAAATCTGGCTTTTTGGTGCTGATAATACACAAACCAGATAAAAAACATGTTCCCAGTTCACGTCTGCTTTGTAGAGTAAGTAAAAAAGATTAATAAATCCTGTGCTGTCGTCGTAACTTCAGGCTGGAAGTCTGCTTGATGTCGCGGCAGCTCCTGGTTCACTTGGTGTGTGCAGATGCTTTTATAAAGGAGCAACAATCTGTAGTTGCTGTTACTCAGTGGGTTGTCTCGTTAAGTTCCGAATGAGTAGAAAAGGAGTTCCGTTGATAAGTAAGGAGTTAATGAGATGGCACTTTTAGGGGCACGATTTTATTGCTGCCTGGCTGCCTTCTGTTTTATTTGCGTCTGCAGCTTCCGTATTCTGGTTTGAGTTGCGCTGTTCAGCCGAGGGGAAGGGCATGGGTGGGAGACGTGGGTGCTTTGTTCTGTGTGTTTATTAGTTTAGGAGGTCCCTGAGCTTGGGCCAAGATTCATCCCGGCTGGCTTTGGACGCAGAACGAGGGGTGGCCACTCCGGCCGGTCCCGGTGCTTGCTCGTGCCCAGCCCCGTGCCCCTGCCTCGGCGGCTCCCCCCGCTGAGAGCAGTAACTGCAGAGCAAGTGCTGAGAAAGTTCATTGCTAGAGAAAATAATTGTTCCTAAGGAGTGGAAGTGTCACCTCCTTGACCAATAATGTCTGAACTCCAGAATTGTCAAGCAGTGATCAACAAAAGGGAGGTGATGGATAGTGAGGGGCAAACGGGGCACTTTTTTCCCCTTTGGCTTTCAAAAAACTTTGGTAGACTTGACAGGCTGACAGCAGTGGATGACTTTAATAGACGTGTAGACAACAAAATGGACTGTTGCTTCATTTTTTTGACTACTCACAAATCTTTATAGCCACCAGTGGGCAAGCCTTCATGCAAGAAGCAGTCGGTATAAATTAGCAAGTTTAAAGTTGTCTCCAACTATCTGAAAATAACTCACCTGATCGGAAAATGGAGCAGAACAGAAATTTCATGCCTGAACATTTGGCTCTGGGCAGCTGGTGTCATAACCATTACCAAAGGGAGGATGTTGAGATGTCTCTCTGCTTCTTTGTTCAATATGTTCTGCCTCCCACGGACACTGTATATTTCTGCTACTGCTGTGAAAGAAAAGTCTGGTTTGGTTTTTTATTCTCCACTGTGATGCAAAAATTATCCAGGAGTCTTGCTGAAGACAAAACTTAACAAATATTTCTGCTTAAGTGCACATTTAATGTGTGCAAATTGTTACCTCCCTCCATAATTGTGTCTGGGGTGGGCAGTTTCTGGAAAGATAGAACTCTGTACTTATATATTTGCTGCTTCAGTTTTCACAACTCCTGTAGTGATGTTGAAATGCCAGCTCCCAGTCTGACAGGAGCTCTGACGTGCTCAAGCATCCCGCAAAAGCGCAGTCGTCCCTCTGAGCCGATCCATTAGAAGTAAATCTGTGCAGCTTGAAGCTCCGATGGCAGGAGCTGGATTCATGTGAACCTTCTGCTATCCAGCCACTGAAGGTGTCCTCGTCAAAGCACGTGTGTAGTTGCACACGGCATGTATCCTCTTAGTGAAAACTTGAGAGGAGAGGTCTCGGAAATAAACAGGAGAGGTCTGTCCAGTGGCGCTTCTGGACAAACTGTCTCATGCTTGTACTTTAATTAGGGGAAAAGACCCACCACTTGATTGCACCGAGGAAAGCAATAAGTACTGGAATATTATTATAAAAATACATTGCTCTTATTCTTAATTAATTTTTGTATTTTGTTTTTCAGCCAGAAAACTTACAGAAGAACTGGCTTCGGGAATTCTACCAGGTAAGGCAAAGCTCATTTTCTCGTGGAGTTCTATGCGCGCTTGCTTTATAGGCTTAATTAAGTCAAGATCTTTTGCTTTTTGAAGTTAAAGTCACTAACATTTTGTAGTCAAAACCAGCCCTAAAAAGTAGGTCCCTTTCTGGATTTATAAGAAACGATTAGAAAAATTCAGTGTGTAAACACAATTTGTTCTCGTTGACAGTCCTCTGCCTAAAAAAAGGTTTGACGTTTTATCAAATTTACTTTGGTTTGGCATGGAAAGGTCTTTTGAGTCTCCTGAGTAAGAAATATATTTGAGTAATTTTATTTTTTTATTATTTTTTTTAGCAATCTCTTGGGAAGTCCAGTTTACATTTGTATTGAAATGTACCAGTTTCTGCCACTGTTTTGCAATCGATCAGTTCTGCTGTCTGCTCTTGAAAATTTTCTTCTTTATGAAATGTGAAAAAGCTGAAACTGAACCTGTATTACAAAACATGTTGTGAACGTTGGGTATAGGTTTTTTAAAAGTATAAAAGCCACTCTTGGACGCTGTGGTGTGGTAGGAGAGACTTGTTTAACTTGGTGAGTTCATCCAGAAACATGTAAACAAGCATTAGGAAATGAGCACTGGTGGAACACAAAGATGTCATCCCTAGGAAGTGGTGTGTGCGAGTGCTGCTTCTCTCTGCCAGCCAGTGTCCGCTCTGACAAAACCTATCTATTCTGAGGATTTGGGGTTGGAAGTGACCTTTCAAGGTCATCCCGTCCAACCCCCTGCAGGGAGCAGGGCCATCTGCAACCAGAGCAGGGTGCTCAGAGCCCCGGCCAACCTCC
>JAAGNO010000483.1:0-16739 GCA_033439905.1 Ceryle rudis
CATTGCCCTTCTCTGAACTCGCTCCAGCCCCTCAATGTCTTTTTATCCTGTGGCACCCAAAACTGGGCCCAGTGCTGGAGCTGCGGCCTCCCCAGTGCCCAGTCCAGGGCACGGTCACTGCCCCTTCATTGTACAAGACTGTCTCAGTGGCTGAAATCCATACGGTGGGGACCATCACCATCATCTCTCTCTGCAGACACTGGGGAGAGATATGTGCCTGCAGAATGGTGCTGCACTGAGTCTCTGCATATGTCAGTGCTGCACAAGGAGGTCCCCAGGAATCATACGCTCCCGCTAGAGGCAGATTTGTAAGCATCTGTGTCTGGTGATCGTCTATGTTGACACCCTTGCGTAGTGTGGAAGGAACGATTAAAGATCAGGGGCAGGCATGATGTCTGTAACATCACGAAAGACAGACAGGCAGGCAGGCAGCGAACCGGGGATGATTATTCACCATTTCATGCAATCCAACCTTTAGAGACAGCAGGTTTGAAGCAATGAAAGGCTGCACTTTTTGACAATACACTAAATCGCTCCCTGTTCCTGGCTGTTGTTGAGATCAGAAGTATCAGTGGGCTCCAGAGAGGACTCAACAGGTCTGTTGATGTCTAAGAAATAAGATGACTCAGGTGCAAACTCTAGTTTAAAGTAGATGTTTTGCTGGGTGCTAGAAAGATATACCAAGGGAGGATCCCCATTTAAAAGTCCTTTTACTCAACGATCACTAACAGCAAATACTGAAGACATCGTACAGAGCTAAACTGCCCATTTCTAATCCCGTGGGACATTCCCTACATTCACAGCTGCAACTGACTTCTGCAAATAAATAGGATGGGCCTTTTCTCGCATGTTCAAGATAAGGTCTTCTTTGGAGACTGATGATTACTTAGCCCAAAATTCCATTCCAAAGGTGCACAGCACCCTTAAAACATATTTCCAGTGTTAGTTCATGGATTGTAAACCGCAATAATAGAATCCATATGCTAACAATCAACAGCTGAAAATGCATGTCTAGTTAACCTGGAGTGGCTCCCTTTGTAGAGAAGGTCTAAAGGGATGTGGAAAAGGCTTTGTATCTGTTTCAGTTGTGGCACTCTGCACAGCCCGGGAAGTGGCACTGTCCCAGGATGCTTGGATGAGCAGAAAACTACAGAGATAAATCACTTTGCTACCCCACCAGCATTCTCCTAGGCTCTTGGTAAACTGTTAACACAGAAGAAGGCTTTTCTGCTTCTTCAGAGCAAATCACTGAAGCCCTTTAACATGCTGAATTGCTACACTGATACGTGTGCTGCAGACGTGGGTGGGGGTTTTTACTGGTATACTAGAAGTGAACACTGAAATATGGTTGTTTTTTTAATTAATTTATTTTTTATTTCCTTTTTTTTTTTCCTTTTTGTTTCTAAGATTCTAATAGTAACCCCTAAAATGAATTGTGTGCCAAGAAACAAGCTGCAGCCTTGTCACTGGAGTGTATGTTTGACCCAAGAGACCACTAGGCAGGCTGACCCCCAAACCAGTGAAATTTGCTATTTCTCTTTGAGAAATCATAATTTACTCTGTCCATCTGAGCTAATTAAAGTCCACGCAAGCACAGAACAGTCTTAGCATTACAGTAGCATTAAGGAAATGGTGTTACAGCATTTGCTTGTACAAACTTCCTACATCACCTAAAAATAACTAAGTAGCACATTTGGGAAACATTACGCAAGAGGTGCGGGCACCAGCTCATCATGTGCATAATATGTTTCCTGTGTGTTCTTCCTCTAGCTCTTCCTGAAAATGCAGCCTCCCTGGGACCAATTTTGAAGGATTTTCAGGTTTGGTTTTTTTTGCCTTTGCTAAGATATGTAAAAACCTGCCAGTTCCTGTGCAGGAGAATGATGTGATGTCCATGTGACACTCAGCAGCAGAAAATAGAGAGTTGTGCTCCTTCACTCCATCAACAGCTATTCCCCCGGGGGCTGTACCTTGATCAAACTAAGGCAGGTTAGCAACAACGGGGAAAAAAAGCCTATTCCTCCCACCCACTGGCTCTGACAGGGCAACATGTCAGCATGTGTCTGGCTGGAAAAGGAACCCATCTGGTAGGTGATACTAAAAGTCGAAGTGTTGCTCATTTGCATCAGACAGCTTCCCTTCCTTTTTTTTAATGATTCAAGATGCGTTACAGTAAGTAGGGCTGGGTAACACCCCACGATTGCTTCCAGGTGATAAACGGGAGGGCTTACTGAGGGTTAGTCAGTCCTAGGGTTAGTCAGTCCTAGGGTTAGTCAGTCCTAACTGCACACTCCCAGACTTCTGGGTGTTTGAAGACTCCGCTGCCCAGCAGCACTTTCCTTCAGCTCTTCGGTCACAGGTTCAGGGAGAGTCAGTGACTTTGCCCAGGTGTAAGGGCTCAAGAGAATCCTCCTTTAGTTTTGTTCTCCAGGACATATCGCAGGAGTAAAAGAGAAAAAAATAAGTAGATGGCTCGATCTTGCAGTCTTTACTTTTGCAAAAGTGTTTTTTGTAATCAAGGAAATAAAACCAGAGGGAAGACACAGCATGAAAATATCCTGGGTTTTAGGCACTGGGAGCAAAGCAAGTGAGCAAAACCAGGTAACATAAATAGGAAAAGAAAAGGAGCTCCACAGTCCTACAAGCCTGAGTGTAAACAGCTCCTTTTTTGTAAGAATTTTTAATCTGTATTTGTGACATAATTTTACAGCTCTGCTTGCCAGGGTCTATACAGGGAAAACTGGGAAGGTGAGCTGAGACCAACCCCTCCTTCACTGGGTATTGGAGAACAGGCTTGCAGGCAGCAGCAGGGAATTTTCCATTTTACACGAGGACTGGACTTATGGCCCTGCCAATATCTGAAAATCCACCTCCTTTCCACAATTGCCCCTACACCATAAAGCTTTCATCTTTAAACTTCGTTATTCATCTGCCTATAATGAAAAGAGTTTGCTTACTTAAATTGTCTTCATCCTCCATGGTGGTTGTGCCAGGACTCAGATACTTGAAGGGTGCTATGAAGGTCGACAGTATGCTTACTTTTTCTAGAAGAAAACAGAAGAAAAAAAGACATATAAAATCAGTATTTTGCCAGTGCATTCTGATCTACTCCACACTTTTTCTCAGGTAAAAACATCTCATCAAGTCTGTTTCTCTTTTGCTTTCTCTGACTCTGCAGTCTCACCAAAATTCACAGAACTGCAACACATTTATTACAGCTGGCACGAGCAACTGCCATCGCACGTCCCTCCTGGGCTCTTGTCCATGTAGTGCTCCCTGGCCACGCTTCCCAGCGATGGTGCCCAAGCCCTGCAGAGCTGGGAGTGCAGGAAGCCTGAGCTCATCCAGCTGGGAATGGGGAAGGAGGGTGAGAGCTGGAGGCAGTCAGCCCTAGGAGAAGGGACATGAGAACCACTCTAATGGATGAGACCATCAGCTCACCTCCTCTTGTTTCCTCTCCCCGACACAGGCTGAACCAGAAGTCTTAGAGAAAGCTCAAGCATTGGTGGCACAAGAGACTGAAATTGCTTCTAATTCTAGAAATTGTTGGACTTTTGGAAAGTCTTTATGATGTGCACAGGAAGCTATCACCCAAACACTAACAATCCTATTTGCAAGCCTTCTTATTCACCTTCGTATTAAGTGTAGCTCCTTCTACCTGCATTTTCCTGCAGATAGTAGATGGCCCTTCCAGAGCCTCCATCGGCCTCTGCATCTGATGCCAGGACAGACGCAGCAAAATGAAAACTGATACTGATTTATACTAGCTCAAAATTTGGCTCTGGATTTATCCACAGGGAGAAGTTGCTGTTAACACAAACACTAGAAACGGGGATATATTGAAGATAGATGTTTTATTTAGTTAACTAATTTATTTAGTTTATTGTTCAGTTTGTTTAGGCTGAATTCCTGCTGACAAATAACGGGTGCTTTGCTGAGGATCTACATCAATGGGGTGTCTATCTTAGGTAGCAGAAGAAACAGAAACACACCTCATAAAGGTGATTCATAGCTTTGAAGGACTTTGTTGCTTTCATAAAGTACTTCTCTGCTTAGACAGCCTCAGTTAGTGGAAATGCCCTGAATCCTGCACATAGTGAACAACACTGGGCTTTCATCTTGTGTCAGGAGCATCAAAAAACAAAACCAAGAATGTCTTCTTTCAAGTGACCCAGGGAAAAATGATTTCCATGGGGACTTACTTTATTGGTGAGAAAGGATTTCTCTGAATTTTCTTGAATTACCTGTCTGCTAATCTACCACTAGACTGGAAAGGCACAGCGGCTGAAGAGTTCCTCAACTGTTAGCTTTTTGGCCTGGTTCTTCCTACATTTGCAAATAATCCTTGCTCTTGTTAAAGACTGTTATCAGAAGCCATCAAAATGGCTGCAGATGTTTGCCCTGAGCTAAGGACCACTACAGCTCAACTCTAGTATGAAAAAGCACAGTAAAAGCTGACTGCTTTTTGTTAAGTAAATAAAATAAGTGGAATAAAAGATTGCCTGAAGAAAACCTTTTTCCGTCCAGAAACCTTTCAGCCCAGACTAATATATAATTAGAGCACAAATTAGCCTCCTTGAATTGCACTTTCATTAAGAAATTGCAGTGATGTCAGGAACCAGAAGAATGAAGCTATTTCTGAACACTTTAGCCGAAAGATTTTCCTCAGTGAGTACTTTGACACTTTTTGCTACGGTGTGGCTCACGGAGAACCGTGGTGTCTCTGTATGACACCATCTCAGTGCATGTAAGACTGTTGGGTTGCCATCAGGATAAGGCCTGTTAGTCACTCCCGACTTTCTCAGCCAACTTCTTTGATTCAAGTGAAAAGAGCGTAGGCTTTTGGGACCTAATCCAAAGGCTACATTTGGTAAGGGGAATGCTTCGGATGATAGACGTAGGATCAGGGCAGTCCTTGGCTTCAGCACCAGCAACGACTGTTGTGTCTGGATGCTGAGATGCCGTGAGTTGAAGCGTATTCTGCCTGTGCCTGACTGCTGATGGCTCTCAGACCTTGCGAACAGCCCTCAAGACACTGGATGTTGTACACAGACTTAAAGCTGAGAAAATATTCTCACTTCTGATAAGGAGTTAATCCATTAACCAAGCGATGAAGACATCAGCTGAGGTTGCTGATGCCTACTCCTTGCTGTCAATCGAAAAGCAAACCCATGTAGCTTTATACTGTACTGTTATTAAGTAAAGGAATATTCTATGATTTATCTTTCATCCCAACTGATTTTGTGCAATCAATAGGTGAGATTTACAAGGTGGATTTAAAATTTATCCAATTATTCTCCCTTTTGCCTTAAGGGACCCTTCAGCTACCTCAAGCTTTTGTTGTTATTGTTTCCCATCTGTCCCCAAAGACCTTTGCTTTGTGTGGCATAGAAATGGGATGGCCTGTAAAATTTACTTGCACTCTTGGAGCAGCAGTGGATGGGTCTGTGTCAACTGACCTAAGGCAGGCCCTAATAACAGGATATCCTTCAATCAATACAGACGATAAAGATTATAATTTAATACTTCAATCCATTGGTTGAGCAGTGGAAGACATAGTGTGTGTCTGGAAGGAGGAGGAGGAGGGCATTGAGTGAGCGACGTAAGAAGAGGAGAGCCATTGTATGCACGTAGCAGATGAATTACCAAGCTCATGGAGGAGGGGAAGACAGATGACAGGATAATTAAATGTAAGTGTTTACAGGGAAATAATCTAACTAGGTATAAAATGACAGGTATGATTGTGCTCTTCCATCTTTTGTACGTTTACCACATACATACCATAGGATACCACTTCAGCTTTATCGCCGGTGGTGAAATTCAGTGCCATTTTTGTTTACCATTTCAGAACGAGATTAGGAGAGTTGTGTGTTCACACTTTACAGCTCCCATGTTTTTTAATGCCCATCACAATTAAGTCTTATTTCCAGCAGTTTGATGACATCTTATGAGTAAGAATAAAGGACATGGCTTGGTAGGAGAAAGCCATACAGAGAAATACTTCTAATGCCTCCTTTTCCCTCTTTTTTTTTCTCTCACCCTCTTCTCCTTCCATTTATTTATCTCCCCCCCCCCCCAAGAAGTAACGACAGGTAGCCCAAAATTAGAGCAGCTATTTTTACTTTATAATTGTAAATGTTCTCTGCATTTGTCTGAGAAAATTATTTTTCAAGGCTAGGGGAGAGGGTCTAAAAGAAGAAAACAAGACACTTCAAAACCAATTTTCTCCAGAAAGGTAGAATACATAACCCTACACTTAGGCGAACCAATACAAGGAGCTATGATTGCTTGCATTACAATTGTACTAAAAGCCTCCAATGACATGAAGGAGTGATTTCACAAGGGCCTACGTGGACACAAAGGAAGTTGTATTTGCGATGGAAATTGGGAGACAAAGAGCAGGTCCGGTGGGATTCATTTTTATCCACCCTGGAACTCTAATGCAGGATGACCGCATCATATTTTGTAATGGGCTTACTATAAAAACATCCTTCCAAGTGATGCCAAGTGGAACTCTGCTCCAGTACAGAGTGGGATGCATTAAGAATAGTGTGCTCTGCTGAGGCCACATCTGGAGTATTAGTGTCCAGTTCTGGGCTCCCCAGTTCAAGAGAGACAAAGAACTACTGGAGAGAGTCCAGTGGAGGGCTACAAACATTATTAGGGGACTGAACCATCTCTGCTGAGGAAAGGCTGAGAGCCCTGGGGCTGTTTAGCTTGGAGAAGAGAAGCCTGAGAAGGGATCTTACCAAAGCTTATAAAGATCTAAAGGGCGGGGATCAAGAGGACGGGGCCAGTCTCTTTTCTGTGGTGGACAAGGGGCAATGGGCACAAACTGGAACACAGGAAGTTCCACCTAAACATAAGAAAAAACTTCTTTCCTATGAGGGCGATGGAGCCTGGAACTGGCTGCCCAGAGAGGTTGTGGAGTCTTCTTCTCTACAGACGTTCAAAAGCTTTCTGGATGTGTCCCAGTTCAACCTGCTCTAGGTGAACCTGCTTTAGCAGGGGGATTGGACTCGATGATCTCCAGGGGTCCCTTGCAACCCCTAACACTCTGCGATTCTGTGATACTCTGCTCTGGTGAGACATCACCTGCAGTACTGTGTCCAAGTCTGGAGTCCTCTGCATAAGGGCACGGTCCTGTTGGAGCATGCCCAGAGGAGACCGCAAAAATGATCAGAGGGCTGGAGCACCTCCCCTGTGAGGACAGGCTGAGAGAGCTGGGGTTGTTCAGCCTGGGGAGATCTTATTGTGGCCTTTCAGTACTTAAAGAGGGACTGTAAGAAAGATGGAGACAACCTTTTCAGCAGGCCCTGTTGTGACAGGACAAGTGTTAGTGGTTTTAAACTAAAGGAGGCCAGGTTCAGACAAGATATAAGGAAGAAATTTATTATGATGAGGGTTGTGAAACACTGGAACAGTTTGGGCAGAGAGGTGGTCGATGCCCCATCCCTGGAAGCACTCAGGATCAGGCTGGATGGGGCTCTGAGGAACTTATTCTAGTTTCAGATGTCCCTGCTCCCTGCAGGGGGGTTGGACCAGATGACCTTGAAAAGTCCCTTCCAACCAAAACCATTCTATAATTCTGTGACTCTACCCTAAGCACAAAAATCACCACTTCTCCTGATGAGAAGGAGAAGAAAGGAAGGGGGAAGAAACTTCACTCCTTGGGAGTGTAAAAGTGTTTGCTTTGGGATGGAAAGGGCTTTCCATTCATGCTTCTTAAGTGCGTATTTTCCCGTAACAGCAAATAGTTAAAAAGCAATCATCAACACTGTTTTGACAGTAGCCACATAAATCATTTAAACAAATAAAAAAAGCCAGCCAAAGTACGTTTTGTATGAAAACCAGAAAATTATTTAGTCTAAATGATTCAGCAAACCCTGGCATGTAAGGCAGCCAAGTTTCCGCTAAAACCTGCTCTTTTTGTGAAGTTGCTCTTTCCCTGTGGAAGCAGCCAGAAGACTGGTCACAGGTCCCTAAAAGATGCTTTTTATTGTGAAGACAAGAATACACACACACAGCTATAAACTGCATTCATGCCCTTCATACCTATCGGTATTTAAAGGGCACCAGACAATACGGCTTGATCATCAGACGTACCGAAGTTCTTTTGCACTCAATCACCTGAATAAAAGCAATGGGAATGGCAGGAGATCAACACTTTTAAAAATCAGGGCTTATACATGTTGGACAAATTGTTTAGCTTTAAGAAGAGCAGACTGAGTGGGGTCATAACAACAGTCTTCAAATACATAAAGAGCTGCCGCATAGAAGAAAGGAGCAAACTGTGCATTAACACAACTAGAAGTAATGGACTTAAATTGCACCAAGGAAAATTCACTTTAAACATTAAAAAACCCTTCCTAAGAGTAAGGATAGTGCAGCACTGGAATAGATTGTCTAGTGGGGAGGCTGAGGAGCTGGTGGTGCTGCAGGGCTGTAGGAAGACAGTTGGCATTGGCACGGCATTGCACCTGCCCTTGGGCACACCCCTTACAGCGTCTCTCTCATGCCTGAAGACCCCAGTAAAAAAACTCCTCCTGGCCTTCAGACCACGCAGCAGGTTCTGGCCCAAACTTGGAAAAATGAGTAGTATTTGCTAATATTAGTATTTGCTAATATTGGCTAATCTCTGAGCAGAAGCTTGTGACATGCTCTTTTGCTTGGCAGCTAATGAGCACTATTAATAATTGTTTTTTAAAATGCAACTTCTGAACACAAGAAGGATTAGGCAGATGGCTACCAGTGGTTTGCCAGAGCAGTGTTAGCTATGTTTTACTAAATTAGCTTCATTCTCATATCCTAATTGATTACCGTGAGCTACTTCACTTGTCAGAGGTTTCTTTAATAGTTTTCTTTTAACAACACAAAGTGGACACTATAAACCAGTCCTAAATGATTCGTCTGGTTTGCACAGAGTACAAAAACACTCAGAAAGGGTCAATTCTGCTGCAATATTGTAAACTCAGCTCCAAAACCTCTGGACAAAACCCCGTATATTTATTTCTCTAAAGCAGTATTCGCAGCTACTCAAATAGTCACATTTTTACAGTTCTGTTGGCCCTGATTCATTTTGAAAGGGAGGGAGAAGAGCCTGCACATCAGGAGATGATTCTCTGTCTTCCTCCTCATATCACAGTCGCTTCGGGCTTGGGCTGACAGTGATTGACAGGATGAGGGGATTCTTTACACAAAAGAAAAATACGGCAAATTTGAGGGCAAAACAGCAACGCCTTTAAAGCACACCGCTTTCTGAGAAGGGCTCACAGCCTTCTAAATTATGCTGGCTTGTGCAGCCACCACGCTGCCTCACTGAGTTTAAGGAGACAGTTTCCAGAGGGTGATTTACCTGCCTGGTGTCAGAATCATCTTTTGGAGCCGAATTCAGCCGGTGGGTGTCGAGCTGGCGAGTGCTCCGGGCTGCAGCAGCATTGCCCACCCACCTCTGGCTTCAGAGGCAAGCCGGAGGGCTCTGAGCCGCCCTGTGTCTACATACTCTGACAGAGCTGTGCTGGGGGCCCGCAAATGACCAGCATGGTACCAGGAGGGCCATCTCTGCCCACCCCTTCTAGCCGTGGTGGTTAGGTCTGGCTGCCCCAGCTGCCTCCCGAGGGGGTGTGTTTCTGCACGCACTCAGCAGCGGCTTTGGCACGGCCATGTGCCTGCTGCAGGACTGCCACTTTGGTGCCTGGCACTGAACAGGATGAATTCCAGCCTTCATACTTTTGCAAGGAGCTGTTAACACATGTCCTTTCCTTCTTGGTTTGCATTTTACTCTTTCGCTCCCACACTGGGACATCTGAAGGTGAAGCCTTACTGGCATTGTGAGCCCTTGAGAGACATCACATTTAACTGAGCAGCCAAGGGGATAAAAACAACCTGTTTACTGGAGGATATGAAAGGGTTAAAATACGTGGGGCTGTTTCTGTCTGCAGATATGCTACTTGGCATCACTGGGAGTGTGGCCTCTGAGGTGGACAGTCACTAATGATCTGCTTTTTATAACTGGTTTCCAATCGAAGGCTTTGGCAGGAATATCCCACCCTGGCCCGTGTGGGAAGAGTACGGAAAGCTTTTCCCGGAGGAAGCAGAGGAATATGCTGAGAGAAAAACCTTCTGCTTGAATAAGATTTTTTTTCCTGGAACATTTTTCTCGAAAGCAGGGAGACCAGGGAATATTCAGATTAAGGAACTTAAGTTTTTTAAAAGGAAAAAAACCCAAACACTTTACTCAGCATTACTCTTTCTGTTCTTTGTTTCAGGAGGGACCTGAAATGAAGAAAATGAAGAAATACCAGAACACATTATTTCTTTTCTGATAACCACAGGGAAAGACAAAACCAGGGAACATTTGGCTAGGCAGTGTTTCGGGCAAAGGCTTTCAGCTGCACAAGGCAGGCTGCGCTTTGAGTTGGAAGTCAGAGGTGTGAACCCAGAGCCATGAAGTCTTCCTCTGAAACAGGGCACCAAGCTGCTCAGCGTGTTGCAGCACCTACGCACCAAAGCACCTGGCACCTGTGCCTTGCCTGGAAGTTGACAGTGGCCTGCCAAGTGCAGGGGTCTGCTTTAAATAGATCTACTTGCTGTCTTTATCATTTATTTATCTAGTTCTTAGGGCAGAGGATACCCTTTTGCTCTGCTGTTGCTCAGTGCTTGGCAAAATGGGATCCTTGTTCCAGACAAGAGCTCTGAAATGTTGTTATATTAAACAGTCGTAACAGTTTATGATATTATGATGCTGCAGAGAACACTCAATGTGAAGCAGCAGTTAGCTCAGGGGGCTGAGCTAATCCTTTACCTCTGTGCGTCCTGTTCTGGCTGTTTACTGACCCAGAACTGCTAACCTTGGAAAGCTTTTGTGGAACCTATGTGAAATGTTTTGCCACTGACAACCTAACACACTGCAGCAGGTTCATGCCCCGTCCTCTGGCCACTCTGCAGCCCCACGTCCCACCAGGGCCTCTGCACACAGCCACGCTCATTTACTCTGGGGTCAAAATAACTCCTAGTTTATCACTTAGGCAGCAGAAAGGGCCAGCCATAAAGCGATGCACGTGATTCGTACGGAGCCACCCAGTATGATTCGAGATACGGGACAGAACCTCTGGGATATGTTTAATTGATAACATATGGGCCTCAGCCAATGTATGCAGCATTTGGGACATTATTTCTTTCCACGGTGGCATGTGCTGCACCTCTCCTCTCCTCCTTTTCCAGAATGCATAGCGGGTTTTAGCTGCAGTCTCACCGTATGGATGTAAATAGGCGTTTGAGGAGACAAATCTCAGGGGCTGTACTTCAGTGTTTCCTAACAGCCCACTCCAAGCTCCTTTACCATGAAAGACCATTTACAGAATGGAACGCCTTATATTGTGAAATATTAGTTTCTTATTACTTCTAGTAAAGAGCAAAGTAAGTAAAAACACAAGGTGGTTGATGGGTTTTTTATGAGAAAGGCGATGCGTATGTGTGTTGCTCTCTATTAGATTCCTCAGAAATCAATCTGAAATCTAGTTCAGCCCAGCAAAATTAGATCTAAAACTATTTAATTTTGTTGCAAGAATGTTTTTCTCTCCTGATACCTTGCTTGAGGACACGTAGAGATAAAAACTCCTGAGTTATTATGAGCTTATGTGCAGCTCCGTCTGCCCGTGGAGTGTACTGTATTATGCATTTCCTAAGTGCTCTGGCTACAGCTTGAAGATGGCCGTTTAAAAAACACATCTTCACAAGCTTCTTATGCTATCTGAACATTCATTTTGGAAATATTTTTATTTTGCATTCTAAGAGCTGACATGCTTTTTTGTCCCCACTTTTTTCCCTCCTTTTTTAGGGATGTCATCACTTGAGAAAACAGAAGCACATGAGAAAAAAAGAAGCACAAGAGAAAAATAATTGCACAAAAACCATCAGTGCTCAGCTCTGTGTGCTGAAGTCTAACAATGGAGAATAACAATGGCCAGTGAATGTATCAAGCATACCTGTGACTATTTGATTCTACACCAGCTGCATATCAAACAGTACTATCAAAGAGCATCTACGTCAAACAAGCTAACTCAGCATCAGCCTATGTCTACATACAATTTCATGTTACTTAAGGAGACAACTCAACTGGGACAGAAGACTATATGAAAGTGCTTCATTTAGCTTAAGGGAGGCTCGCCCATCACTAATTCAAACTAAATTACGACTATGTGAAACGTGAGCGGTCAGCGTTAAAGTCGCGTACAAAAGTTCACAAGGGTATTTCAAAGGATGCTTGGAACCAGTGGAGCTGAGGTCTGGGGAAGCAGAGCAGCTGCCTGTGCAGGCACTGCTGCTGACCATCTCAGGAGCTGGAATGCAGAAGGACATGGAGGATGAAAAGATCTGTGCTGCACTACTTGATTTTGAAAGGTTTTGCCACCTCCTGAAACCAGCCGTCCATTCGGGTACGTAAAGACTAAGGTGGGGCTGAGCTGTTAAAGGCAGATTTTAGTTCTCCAAACTCTTAAGTCTCCAAGTTCAGCCATCATCTGCTGTAAGAGGGGCTGAACAACCCTAGGGAGGGCTGACCTCACTTTACCTTCAGAGAGTGTATATGAACATATACAGATAAATGCTTGCTGAGATAAGTACAATAAATCCCTCACAGAAGGTGCCTGTTGATTTTATTTGGGACCTAGGCTATTGTTTTAGACTAAAAGACTAACATATATATGTCCAAAGACATGATTTCTACCCTACCTTGCCAAGAAGTCTTGACCTGTGTTCAAGAAGCCTCTGCTGTTGCCAGGTTCTCCTAATTCTGTTTCAGTCCTTGATCTGCAGGTAGGTTTGGGAAGTGAATTGCCTGGTGTGTTACTGAAGGAGGGACTGGGATTCCTTTACGCTCACAGAGCTCATGCTGGGGGCACTTAAAGAACTGCAATCACTGGGAGCTATTACATGGGGAAAGTGTGAGAAGATGTTTGTACAGGTGCAGTGCAGATGAACAGCTAAATATTTTTTATACATTACAAGACGATGGTTTCACTGTATAAAGTGTGGGTCACCTAACATGGGCTTAATGATGTGCTTCATCTCAACACGAACCGCTCCTTTAGTTCTTTTAGGATTTCATCCTCCAGTCTGCAGTAATGCCTACAAATGCACACAGAGATAGAGCTGTTCTCCTCTCCATAACCGATGAAGGGACCAACCTGAAAGGGCCCCAGCTGAAGTGCCTGTCAGCACTTCCCTTTGAGCTGTAACCCCCTCCTTCCCAAACTGAATACCTGCTTAAACATGAGGAAATGAATGGCCTGCCTCAGAAAGGCCCAGGCAACGTTAATGATGAAAGGCTTTTTAAAATCTGCTCTCTGTTCAGCTGCTCTAAGCCAGCCAAGTACGACCTCTCTCTGTTGTACTCCCATAATAATGCATATTTAACCTGAATTCTGCCCTGATCTAGTCTTTGTAACATGTGGCAGTCTTGTGTTAACCACTCTGCCTGTGGGCAGAAAGTTGAAGGCACTGCTGTTATCATTTAGGAATGCCGGTACTGCCATACGTGTGCCAACACAGAGCAAACAATTAACTCCAGGTGATAGAAGAGGGCTGAGATTTACAGAGCTTTCTCAGAAGAGATGCTACTGACAGAAGTCAGGTCTGCTAATTGAGCCAGTCATTTGAGCATTTAGGCATTTAAATTCCCATTTGACCCCATGGGAGCTGAGACAGCTAAAAGGAGTTAGGAGCTGACCTGGGGCTCTCCCAGGTATTGCCGGTATTACTGTGCCATGCACTACAAGGCAACTGCTCCAATTTCACCCATTAAGGCATGAACTTTTAATATTTACTAAGCTTTCCATCACAGCTTGCACAGAGTCTGAAAGTTTCAGGTGCATCACTGCTACTTCGCTAGCATTTTCTTTTTACCCTCTCAGTCTTTCAGTCCCAGCACAAACGGCTTCAAACTGATCCCTCAATTAAGAGCGGTGACAAAGGAAAAGTTGGCTAAAGCTTTACAAAGAAGACGAAGTTTTCAGGGTGATGCAAAGGAAACTTGGCACCTGACTCCCATCAACAATAATAATGGGGGCTATGCATCTAACTCTTTCTGCATTGTGCTGACATTGTACCCTTGAACGTTAGTACAGTCCAATAATTCTCCAAAGATGAGGCAGCTTATTTTCTCTGCCATTGCTGCTTTGCTGGCATTTTTATGGCATTTCCAGAAGTACTGCCTGTCAGAGTTAGTCCTTCCAAGGATGGCATTGCTTTGGGGTGATTGAGGATTGATGTAATTAAAGAGAAGGCAGTCTACTGCTTGCCTGGGGGTATTTTACATCAAGTGTTTCACTGCCCAGCTACGATTGAGGACTGAAATGATGACAAAGTTGGGCTGCTCTGTATGTGCAACAGGGTTTCAAACTGGGAGTTCATAGATGCGAGTCCTGTATTTTCGGGTAAGATAATTTTGAGAATATTGCAGAAATGGAGCTTTCTAGGAAAACTGCAACTTCTCACAAACAGTTTAATAACATCGCTGAAAACTCCTGGACACCAGTCATAGAAACAGACTTGTTCCAGTTGCAGCGAGGGACAAGAAAGATTATTATTGGGAATTATCTGGAAAAGAACGGGGGGGGGGGGGGTAAGAGTATATAATATTACATCATTGGATAAAACCACTGGCTGCAGTTGTTGGTTGTCTTAAAGGGGATTATCCGATGAAATCTACACATGCTTTTGTACATACCCACATCTGGAGCAGCTGCTGGAGGCTTGCTTTATACAGTGAAGACTTAGTGAGTATAGCCTGTGGCATTAGAGTACATTAATTTCATGCTAAAGTAAGTACGTGTTAGTCCTATTTGGTGACTTGGACATGTTAAAAGCCATATGAAGTATCAGGCGTGTTATTATTATCTCCATGTTTACCCCTTAAACTGATGAACTGGTAAAATCCAATGGGAAAGCTGCTTTTTAACTGCAGACAGAGTTTGGTAAGGATGGCCTGGGAACATCAAGCAGCTTTTTGTGCAGAAAGAAGAGGAATCTTATTCTCTTCCCTGCTAGAATGTCCATAAACTCCAATTACATTTATAACTTTGCATTAAATTAGATATGTTATTTTACACAAGCACTTAAAAAGTCTACTAAATATCCAATAACAGTTTTCTTTATTCCCTTGTTAGCAGCTGCCACGGTGGCGGGACTCGCACAAGACCGAAAGTGATTTAGTGCATTGATTTGCAGTTGGCACAGCCCTCTGTTCTCAAACAGAACTGATTAGCTTAGCAGGAAAGTGCCATTTACTTTTTATCGCATTTCTTTTCTGCTCATCTCCCTTCGGTGGTTGCCAAGAGAAACAGCAGAACTGTAACCTCCTAAGCAGGTTGCTTACTTTCTTCAGCTCCAAATTCTGCAATTCTGAGGACTAATTTGTCTGAATGGTGCTGCAGCATCAGTACACATGCCAGGCTTACTGCTTTGATATGCCGAAAACAGGTCCCAGAGAGCTCTTTCAGGCTGTTCCTACACAAAATTAACCCTGACAGGACAACCCAAGTCCCATCTAAACCAGGATTTTAGTTGGGTTTTTTTCACCATTTGCTGGAAAAGCTAATAGGACACTAAGGCACAATGTCTAGCTGGGAGGATTTCTCCTGAGCATGTCACTTTTGCTTCATAGACTGACCCTAGGGCTTGCCTTCTAATACATAACATTTGGAGGACTGTGTATACACTCTGCACCTCTGATCTTCTGTGTATTGAAGCTTCTGGGGAAACTCTTGATTCACCAGTTAAAAGTAAAGATTTTCTGCAGCACAGAATGACTAGCAGCTCCAGTAAAAACAGTGGGAGTCATTGAATTAGCAATTATTTTCCCTTGAAGACCAATTCATGACAGAAGTTCAGTTTGCTTTGGATAAGACTCTCTAATTTCACGGGTCAGATCCTCGGCTGAAGTGAGTCTGTGTGGCTTTTGTGAAGTCCATGAACATACACGGAGCCATACCAGCTGAGGTCAGGGGAATAACACTCTTTCAAACCAGTTAAGGATCTGATCCCATAAACTTATCATGACATTCAGTCTTGTTAGTCCTTCACAGTTCTTATGCAAAGTGCTCAGAAATTCCATAAAGTCAAAGCTTCTCAGGGGTCTCAGATATTTCCAAGTCTGGTTCTATTGAGAAATAAGGGCGGGGGGGGGGGATATTGGGAGGGTTGGGAGGAGTGGGGGGGAAGGGGGTGGGGAGAAATGGGTCACACTCTGGGTCGCTATGGGGCAGGGCGTGGGTCTGCGGAGCAAGTAGCGGATCTATGGGGCAGGTTCCGAGTCCAGCAGTGTGGGATGTGTGTGTGTGGGGGGCTGAACGTGTGGGGCTGGGCAGGGATCTATGGGGCTGGGTTGTGGCTCTACGGGCCAGGGAGCTGATCTATGGGGCAGGGAAGGGATCACCGCACCAAGTAGCGAATCCATGGGGCAGGTTCTGAGCCCGGCAACGGGATGTGGGGCTGGATCTATGGGGCGGGGATGGCGCCGTGGGGCTGACCCGTGTCCCCCGCAGCTGCCGCCCGCGCCGAGGACCCAGCAGCCGCCGCCCGGGGCCCTCGTGGCCGGTAGGTGTGGGGCGGCCGTGGGGGTCGCTATGGGGCAGGGGGGGGGTGGAGGGGGCGAAAGGGAAGGTCGGTAGGGGTCTATAGGGGTTCTGTGGGTTCTATAGGGGGCTATAGGTGCTATATTGGTCTGTAGAGGGTCTATG
>JAAGNO010000483.1:26571-38370 GCA_033439905.1 Ceryle rudis
CCTAACCCTAGCCCTAACCCTAACCCTAACCCTAACCCTAACCCTAACCCTAGAAATCGAGCAGCCTAGAAAACCAGAATAAACATGCTGAGGGAATCCTTAAAAATTAAGACAGCCTTCCATGACTGCAAAGCACATTTTGAGCTGAATAATTTGAGGATTAAACAGCCCATAATGTAGCTGGTTTCACAGAAAGTCTAATTTGATAATGAAGTGTTCTCACCCAATTTAGGCTTTTCAGACTGCTGCTAAACAGAGAGGTATGGTGTGTGCTAAATGAGATTATGTTCTGAAAAGTGTAGCTGTGGTGCGGAGCGGCACGTGATGCTGGACCCTGCATTTATACCACACTTCAACAAAACAACTGCTTTTACCGTTTCCTCTTTCACCTTACGATTAACACTCAGTCTCTCAGTTCCTGGTCTCAGCTTGAAAATCAGCTCTGTGTTTACAGGATTCATTACAGAGCGGTTGAGCTCGGCAGAGACCTCTGGAGACCATCTAGTCCAACCTCCCTGCTCAAGCAGGGGCAGCCAGAGCAGGCTGCCCAGGACCATGTCCAGTTAGGTTTTGGATATCTGCATGGATGAAGACTCCACAACTACACCTGGTAGCAGCTGCAGGTGCCCAGGAAAGATGTTGTGGGTCTGAAGCAGAAATGCTAGCAGGCGGCTAGTGGAGGAACTCAGCATAAGACAAGTAACATCTGTGCCAAAATATTTTGCCTAGGCTCTTTGTTTCCTGCCCACTAGTTTAAGAGAGACCTTCACATAGGAAGATAATATTTTCAGCAGGTGGTGATACACAGATGAGAAATAAATTCCTATCTCCTCTGAGAATCCCAGTGGAGAACAGGGACTCTGGAACTCAGAGACTTTATTTTCCTCCTCCTTTCTTTACCCTGCAGATCCTCCTTCTACACATCCCATCCCGTGCCGAAATGCAAAACCTTGGAGGAAATCTGATGAGAGGAGCTTTCACCAGGAGACTTTCGGTATATTTTACATTCAGTGGCACAGAAAATCAGGGTCAGTTTAGAAAGAATTTGATTGATACTGCTTACAGTCAAAGCCAAAGTCAGATGGCATAGGCCAGGCAACTGAGAGGCAACCCAATTTTAGCATCATTTGTTTTAAACTTCAAAGGACATTGCAAGTCTGGGCACATTTTTTTCCCAGTGTCGTTCACTGACTCCATCAGGGTCAAACAAACAAAACTTTACTTGAGAATTCCTTCCTTGTCTACTTCTGTTTGCCTTAGTGCAAAATGGATGTGACAGAGATTTCTAAAAACCCTTTCTTCCTGCAGGGATTAATTCTGGTGGGACTCTGCGTGTTAGGGTTTTTTATAATCTCTCTTGGCTGTGAAAAAAGTGCTATAGCACCTATGGAAACGATCATGCCGCGTGCTTCTGCAGTTGCTGTCAGTTGTCAGTGAACATAGAGAGACAAAAGTACCATAGGCTGAAACCGGTGTGTGATGGGAGACTCGATTTTTATCTTCTTAAAAAATTCCCACATTTCTACAGCTTCCTGCCTCTCTACCACCTTCCTTCTTTCAGCCCAAGCAAGAGATGGGGGATGTGGGAGATAAAGGAGAGTGTACAGTAACAAGAATCGATCCGTAGCTCTCGAGTCTGACCTATGAAGGGATTATATCCTGAATGTCACTCCCAGCTGTACCTCGAGGTGGCCTTTGAGGGCATGCTGGAAGGGCAGCCATACGGATCAATGAGGGAGGATGGAGAGGTTGGACCTGCCCATCTGTACCAGCACAGCCCTTCACAAGGGGTCTTGGCACTGGCTAACACGTTTTCACTCCGCTGCCGCCGAGCCTCATGTGTCCTGTGGACCAAATAAACGTTAGCTGAATTGGCCCAAACAATTTATTAACCATGGTAAGGCAGGGAGGTATTTTAGGTTCACTGCGCTAATCAGAATCTCTTTTAATTTAACATCAGTTTATGGCAGGTATAAATCTTTAAAAACTCTCAGCTTCTTTTATAAACAGAATGAATACTTCTATGCAAATAGGAGCTGTTCTGGAGTCACCTGCATTTATGAAACGCCCATAAATTTCCTGAAGGTCTGCAACAAGAAGCCACCAGCAGTTTTCATAGCAGGGAATTTTTGAGACAAGCGTGAGACCTATTTTGGAAGATGCTTTATGCTTTCCTGTAGTTCAAGGTTTTTATTCCTGCATCAAAGATCAGTGATGAGCTACCTAGGGCTAGTATTTGAAAATCTGTTTGCCATCTGGAGTACTGCATCCAGGTTTGGGCTTCACAGTTCAAGAGGGACAAGGATCTGCTCGAGAGAGTCCAATGGAGGCTACGAGGATGATGAAGGGGCTGGAACAACGGCCTTACAAGGAAAGGCTGAGAGTCCTGGAGCTTTTTAGTCTGGAGAGGAGAAGACTGAGAGGGGATCTAATTAATGTCTGTAAATACACGAGGGCTGGGCATCAAGAAGGAAGGTACAACCTCTTTTCTCTCGTGCCTTGTGATAGGACAAGGGGCAATGGATTCAAGCTCGAGCACAGCAAGTTCCACCTCAGCATGAGGAAGAACTTCTTCACTGTGAGGGTTACAGATCCTGGAACAGACTCCCCAGAGAGGCTGTGGAGTCTCCTTCTCTGGAGACTTTCAAGCCCTGTCTGGATGCATTTCTGCCTGATCTGCCCTAGTTTTGTCCTGCTCTGGCAGGGGGGTTGGACTCAATGATCTCCAGAGGTCCCTTCCAACCCCTACCATGCTGTGATTCTGTGGACCTGATGAGAAATGCATTATTGACAACAGTGACGACAGGCTTTTACCATCTCTCAAGACAAATGTGCCGGTAGGAACAAATATGCTTCATTTGAGACTTCCAAGAGTACATCTTAAATTGCAGTGGCTTTGAGGGGGTAAAAAAAAAATCAGTGCTGAAACTCTTAATGCATCCAGGTACATCTAAATTTCCCCTGGGGGTGGGATGACTTAACTGTCATTTCAAGTTTTACATTCTTCCTTTAAATCAGCTATTTCATTTAAATAAAAAGGTTCTGTATTCTGGGATGGAAATACAGCTGCCTCAAGTAACCCTGCAGCATGTTGATTTATTACTGACTCCTTCAAGGAGAAGATTCTTAAGAAGACGTTCTACACCCAGCCCCATATTTCTTGCTACATAGCACTTTATATTAATCTCATCATATTTGCATCCATGTAATCGGTGACAAAAAAGTGGAAAATAAGGTAATTACATATTTGGATAAATACATTTACAGGATTTAATGCTTTGTGTTCACATGAATAAACTGCTGTCTGCTATTAGAGATGTTAAGAGAAAAGTTATCTACCTGAAAAGCATCTTTTCTGCATAAATTGAGAAATGAAAAGGTTTTCAAGTTTCTACTTCTAATATTGTGAACCTGTACCTGTCAGAAAAACTAGGCTTAGGATGTACCTTAAAAAAAAAAGAACAGAATTCTGGAAGGAAAAACATCTCTTTTTGCTGACAGTCTTTACATTTGCTTTTTAAGTGATGAAAAAACACACCTTCCCCTTTCATTTTTCTATTAAATTTGAAAATGAAGACTATAATGTTATATACCTTTGTCCGACCATGGCTTAACAGCTATTATTATGCAGTAAAACTGGATTAACTCTCCCGAGTTTGGACAGCATAGCTTTTCACCAGTTTTAACACTGGTTTTGTTCACGTGCAGACTGCACTTGGTAAATCCCAGCCAGCACGCCTGCACGCAGGAGAAGCAGCCTCTGCATTGGAACAAGTGTTAAGTGCCGTGTCTGTAGCTCCCATTAATTGTTAAGGAAGGCTCTGTCCTACACAGTTCCAGTCCTATCCACGCGCACTCCAAATCTTCCTGAACTGAGCTCTAACAGTAAAGCAGAACTGGGTGGTGGTGGTGGAGTCTGGCTCTCTGAAAAGACGGACGAAGTAGGAAGTTTTCTAAGACTACACACTTACACAGTGTTGCTAAGATGGAAACAAGGTTGATGCGCTTTTTTTTATTTATTTCAAACCAAAGTGTATTTTGCTCAAAAAGATCCAGCTATGCTGAAGCAAAAGTTGCACGGACTCAAACTTCTACATGGTTTGGCCACCAGGCCAAAAGACCATGAGCCACAGGATCTCAAGTACGAACTGGATACGGATTGTTGGGGCCAGTAGGCATCTAAATAAATACCTGAAGCTGAACAATGTTAATGCCCCTTAATACCTAATAAAGTTACTTACAGACTGTTAAGTAACATTATTGTAACCCAGATCAAGGTATGGGTTGGGGCACGAACCATCCGATCGCTGCTTTGTGCAGGACACCACCACTGCGACTCTTAGTACTGCTAGGAACCAAGAGAAAGAGGCTGAATTGGAAGAGAAAGCCATTTGTCTTTCTTGGACACCACTTCTTCCCTTGTCTCCTGGTTTTGTAGGAAACACTTTGTGCAAAAGAAATGGGGGGTCCTGGCTGACTACCAGGTGTGATTTCTCACGCTGGGAGGGCAGGAGATTCACTGCTGGACCCCTGGGAGGGCAATTCATGCAGTTAAACAAATGACCTGAAGTCTTTTTCCAGCAGGGCAGTTTGCAATTCATGAAATTCATGCTCCTATATAATAAGAAAATGTAAAGTGGGACACAGGCTGTTAATAGTATCATCAGCTCAGTGAAATGGGGGAGCCATCCTTACTACTGCGCATGAGCACGGGTCGGTCTATTTCCAACAGTGACCTTAGAGAAAAGCCATACTTTAAATAAACAGCAAGACTTTTTCCATACTATGTGTACACTCGCCTGGGTTGTCCATATGTCTGTACAATATAATGGTCTGGGCTGTACTAATTGTCAGTGTTAAAAAAGAATTCACTCCCTGCTCACAGCAACAAAAGCAGCTGAATAGTTGGAAAGGAGAAAAAAACCTGAACACCCCTTCAATTCCTTGCCGTTCTTAAATGACACTTTAAGCAGCTATTTTAAATTAACGGTCTCACTACATCAGTCTTCTCACTGCTTTCACCTGGACACCCAAATCCAGCATCACAAAATCTCCCTGCAAAAGCATGGTGTGGGAATACGGTCAGGCTATTTCTAAGATAAAATGTTGCTACACCAGTGTGCTAAGATACAATTTTCTCCTTTTATTGCTCAAATAGGAAAAAATAAAATAAAATAAAGGAAGATAAATGAGATACAGATTCCAAAGCAAATGTGTCTGTAATCGGATATTTCTGTAACAAAACGTATTCTAGCACAGCATGTATTGAAATGTGGTATTTTAAGGTAAATAATGAAAATATTTTATGGATTAGTGTTAATAAAATATGATGCACTGAAATAAAAAGGTTTTTTATTGCTGCAAACACAAACCAAATACTGCCAGTCAAAACATGTTGAATAGGGCAGACCGGTTACAAATGCTCCTTCTATACAGATCTCTATGAATAAAACTTCTCCCTACATAGTGTGACAGCCTCACCTTTAAGGTCACTTGGTGGTGTCGGTTGAATCACTGCTAAGTATGAACCGTCAAGTCTAGCAGACAAGTGTAAGACTCCGTAGAGTCGTTACCTGGTTTCATCTGTTATAGACTAGTTAGTAAAATCAGTCCCTTGCACCACTTCTCCCAAACGGAAGGGAAGGGAATTCCTCTGTTTCTAGAAATTCAGAAGAATGTCAAACAACTTTCCTCCCCTTTTGTACACAGTTTATCTCATTTGCTTTCCATAGTATGGATCCTATTATATTCCTTACAATAAACTATTTTAACGAGTAGTTTTTTCCCCAGTTACATAAAAAGGCACACGCAAAGCAGGTTAGTGCTTTTGTAGAATGAGACGAGTAATTTTAGAAGAGACTGCTGCTTGTAACTTATGGTTATTAAACAACTCTTATTTTTGGAAGACATCTCAGATAATAAATCCTCATTTACATTCATAGCCTCTGTCCCTGGATCTGAAGAAGCATCTCAATCTCAACAGCAGTTGAGATGATGATGAGTGTCTGCCTCAGACCTCTTCCTGACACTCGCTTGTCCTCAGGTTCTGATCAGTGTAATTTTGCCGTAGCTGAGGCAAGTGCCTTCTCTTCCCTCCCACAGCTAAGTAGGGCGAATGGCAGGAGGTGTTCATCACGTTATGGGTCAGAAGCCTGCTGGGTCACTAGCACGACATTTTGATGCACTCTCACAAAGTCTATGGAGCAGAAACTCCAGTAGGAAAGCTTCCAGGTGCCCTAGACTGAAAACAGTGGTTGGGCTGGTTTTCCAAACACTCTCTATAATTGAGAGAAGAAACGTGCATTACAAATCGTGGAGGACTTGGGCCACAGAAAGGCAGATGGTGAAAATTTAATTTGCCTTCCAGATGCAGTAAGAAGAACTCCTGATATCTGCATGATTAAAAAGCTGGACAGTTTCTTAATTAACTGGATACTTAACTCAAACCAGATCTTACATGATATTGTAATACGAAGCAGTGACAGAAACCCCCCAGAGCCTGCACGCTACGTCCTGCACGTTCATTCTGTTTTGTTTGATTTCTGTGGCTGTTTCCTTTCATACTGAGAGAAAAACACAAGAAAAGTTGAAATGGCTCGGTGGCCTGACTTAACATCAGAGCAGTTCTTTATTACGCAGGGTATCATCCTCTCTGTTTGCTTCCACGGGAAATACCGGACCATCTCCTCTTGATGGGGAGCAACAGCTCCTCTGGACATGGTACTGACATGAGCTGTGCTCAGACAGAGATGGTCCTGGTGATTACACAGGCTTCCCGTCTCATCTGATATTTGTTGCATCATTTCCAGAAGTGTCAGAAAGAGAAGGAGCTTCACTGACACAGCAGGTAAGAAGATGCTTACGAAATTTTTTAGCACAACTACTCATGTCAAAAAAGAGCTTGGAATGGTGGAGGCACTTTTCTGACCGTAAAGACACATTTCCTGACAGACTAGAGATGCACTGCTCTCCAGGCTGTAAAAAAAAATGCTCCTGCTGAGACATTAGCTTTCCAGCAGCTGCTATAAAACCTTAACTGCAGACAGAGGGAAAGAACATAACACCAACTACAACCCTGCTGGGCACAGATGAGGGCTGGTAGCAGTCTGAAAACTCAGACTAAAAGATTGGGTAAAACAGCTTACCAGGAGTGGACCACTGCTCAGCTTTTGACATGTGGGAGCCTTCAAAACGTAGGTGCCGTGAACTCATTGACCTCTGTGAGCGGGTTTTATAATGCAAACACTCAGAGGCCATCAGCTCAAGCAGTGCTCCCTGCCAAGGCCACAGTAAGACCACAAAGGGCGTGTGGGATGTATCCTCACTAGCCACGTCCAAGTTAGCCAGTTACGTATGCTACCTACAGCCAGAGAATTAGCGTGACACGAGGCTGGGCAGGTGATTACCTCCCAAATGGGCAAAGAAGTAATCTGTAGCAGGCAAGAGCTTGAAGGGGTCATGAATTCCTTCAAAAACAAGGAAAAGACATGGACTGATTCCTACATCATCTTCTGGAACACCGGGGGAATAAAAAGTGATTACATCGGCAGCACTCCTGTAAAGCATAAAGAGCACAATGTCCTCAAAGGAAACTCTACCGAATTTCCTTGGGATAAACTCCCGATAATCACAAGGAGTCGTAAAACATTTTCTTGCTCTGCTCATGTCTTTCCAAGTCTTAGACAGGCAACTTTAAAAACAGAAATATAAATCATTATAATCAAAGTAGGGAGTAATATTATATTTTAATGGTAAAATAATATTGAGACTGCAATAAATTATACAAAAACAGCATTAGAAAACCTAAGAACTTGAATTATTATCTGAGGTGAAGTTATAGAGTTATAAGTTCATAAATAATAATGAAGCTTCTGTTGGCAACATAAGTAATGTTTAAACTGTAGGGTTTAAACTCAGCTTCTAGTGAACAAGAGCTTTAAAGGAGGAAAGACAAAGTGGAGACGGAACATCCTCAGATAGAGCAGCTGTTGTTACCCATGGGCTGTGTGGGGAATGGGGAAGACCCCGGCAATTGAAATACCAGTTACCAGGCAGGTGGTGCGAGCCTGGCGCCATCGATGATGCCAACTCTAACCAACTCAACCTAGGGAAGCCTCTCGATCCTGGACTACCTGGTGAAGCAAAGCCTGAAGCGAACCTGCATTTGCAAACAGGCTCCCATTTCCCTTTGCATGTGACCCCAAGGAGTCTGACCTGTCAGGGGTATGTTAATTCACATTTCCCAAGATACAAATGGCACCTCCTCAGAGCCGTCTGATGAAAATTTAATGGTAGCTCTGAAGCCCTAACCATAAGAAAAGGCCAAGCATGACCTGAGCGATGCACTCCTGTAAGCTGATGTTGCTGGGTCAAAAGACCACGTGCTTCAAATACCAGCAGGTCTCTGAGGGCTCCTGCGGTATCTAAGACCGCGATCCATCACCTCGCTTGCTGCCTAACACTGAAATACCGCCGGGAAAACCCTGGCAGCGCCAGACCAAGGCTGGTAACGGCACCTTTAAGTCAGGAGACTTTGAACTGATGTTCCCACCTGTCCCAAGGGACATTGCAAACTGCCAAAGCAAGGGACGGCGCTTTCCCTGCGCTGCTCGAGGGAAAAACCTCTCTGGAAGTCTTATCTGGGCATCAGCACTGTGCTTATGATGCACTAATAAGCTTCAGGTAAACCATGCCTACAGCTTGCTGAGCTTCTTGAGCTGGTAAGTGGCTACGAATGAAAATCTGAATAGAAAATTTACTGCTGAACACAGATCTATTTCTAATGAAAAACAAAGCTAAAAGAGGGCTCAGATAAAGCAAACACGCTTCCCCTGGCTGGAGAATGGAGACACAGCTCAAACTGTTGCCTCCACAAGACAACAAACCTCACCTCTACAAACACTTTCGCTACTTCACTTCCACAACAATTTTAACAAGGGGTTTAAAAAACGTGCAAGTCTTGCTCTGCTGAGCACACCACAAAACTTCCTGGGTTCCCAGGTATGGAGTTAGATCCATGGTGCTCTGTGTGTACGTGTGTGTCTGCATCTATCTATTGATCTGGATCTATATATAACATTTTTTCAGCACAAGTGCATTCAATCTTGTCATGCCCTGGGCAGGTAAGTAGGGTTAAACTCACATACTTACAGTCCATATAAGTCCAAGAGAAATCATACGACCTGTTGAGGGCTGCCCTTCCCACTTCGGGTGGCAAACAGCTTGAAATCGAGAGTGCCTGTTTTTCAGGTTGCTGGAGCTTGTGCAAGGGTCACCAGTCTATCAAAACCTCTTCCAATTCTCTACCATTCTTTCCTTGAATATTCAACCATGCGTTCATGGATGCAGACTACATTTTTTTATTATTATTATTCTGCAAGCAAAATCTACACTTCCCACCTTCTCAAACTGAATTGATTTCCCCTCTAGAAGAGAAATATTTTTTTTAGGGAATCTTTGGTTCGGATTAGATTTAGAAAAAGCTGGACAGACTTCGAATCACGTTGTTAGAAGTTTGCGACCTTGCAATGTGCCTTCAGATGCTGTGCAAGAGGAGAGAGAGTTCATACTCTTGATAAGGGGTCTTTATAAAAATAAACACCGAGCAGTGAGGAAGTTACTGTTGCATTTAAATTACCTATTTATTTAAAGTAACCTTCAAGACCTGATATTTACTTTTGCTTGAATATAATTTATCATGAGAAAGAAAGTTGCATGGTTAGTGAGAATACATAGACATTTAGCTATTTTTCCTATTTATTAGTGTAAATATTATTTATTATCATCTGCTTTGTTGACTAGCAGCTTGCCATGAAGGAAGAACCCACGGAGTATTTTATTATGCAAAAAGACAAGAAAGCTTACACTGGATCTCTGACCTCAAATCTGTCTTTTGTCAGGAACGGTGACAGCATTTTATCTTCGCAGAGCTGAACCCTATCTGCCAAAAGAAAAGCTCCTTAAGTAAAACGACGACTGAACATAAGCATTTTTGCCTCAGCCAGCTATGAGCTGTTGCAACAATCCTCGCAATGAATGATACTACGCAGCAGCGACTCACAGGGACTGCTGGCATCCCTGCGGAATGTGATGGTTGTCCCAGAGACACCAGTGGGGTGTGATCTGGGTGCTCTGCAGCCAGGGCTCTGCAGTGTTTGAGGAGGACTTAACCCAAGCAGGTTGTTGCTGATGGTGACTGACTACATGTTGGCAATTCGGGTTGAAGGGTGGAGAAGGAGGATTTACGTGAGGTGGATGCTGTTGCAGGCCATCAGTATCAGGTGCCCCTGCCTTTTATTTGACATACTGCCAGGGTGGATACATTTGCAGGTGACATTCCCCAGATTTTGGCTGGGTAAAGAAAAGCAGGACAGACTTGAAAGTTTCCTCCTGTGGACATTATCTAAGTTTCTGGGTTCTCTCCAGAATTTAGGCCTTCTTAAATAAGACTAAAGCCTTTGGAGACAGTGAGCACAGTCATTCCTCCAGTGAATTTCTTCTCTCCGTTCAAAATATACAGAAGTCTGGGGTCTCGCAGCAGCACCTGAACCAGTTTCTAGGAGTACACTTGATTGCCCCAACTAATACACCAGCCAGCTTCAGAAGGCAAAGAGCACAGTGGGCTGCCTCTTACCAGAGGCTGTCAGGACGGGGAGAGGAGAAGCTTGGTGACTACACTGGCACTGGAAACAGGTGATCTGAGTTTGGGCCGCAGTGCCCCTAGAACATGGAACCTCAAATCATTTCTGGCAAATTTCTAATTCATTTAAGAGCCAGCAAAAAGCTCTTAAAATGTGCAGGCTGGAATAAGCTTTAACATGGTCTCCATGAAGGACCAAATCCATTTTCTTCTACATAAGGTCTTTGCTTTTGCAAGGAATAAAAGCTCTCCCCTTACTTCTGGCTCAGCCTCTTACCTCCCCTCAAAAAAAAGGTGATATCCGTGTTTTCCTCTTTTCCCTTTTTCTTAGTTCTTCAATGCCCTCTGTCCTTTAAAGGCTTTGACACGCAAGGTGTCCATTTATCAGGGGGCTGTAGAAGATCTAGGTTAGACTTTAGTTTACATCAAAGTCGAAATACTTCTTGGAAGAGTTTCCTGAAGGGGTCCTTCCCCTTCTTTTTTACCCTGTAGAGGGAAGAGCTGCACCACACGATTTTCACAGGTACAACTTCTTTACAAGCAAAATTCACGTCCTGCTTATCCATACAGCCAGCTGACAGATGCTTGTTAGCAGGTGAAAAGAAGGCTCCTTGTTAAAGTGCAGCTGCTTCAATATTTTTTTTTGCCAGCTGCATATCAGACACCACCTGGCAGGAATTTATTCATTAGATATTACTTCAAAAAGCAGCAATGTGATGAATTTAAAATGATAATTCGGCATGTTTTAAGGACTAGGTAATTGATGAGGAAATTGAATGTTAATTTGCTGGGACGATTATTGCGAGTGGCTGTGATATTTGGTCACTTTCCTGGGTTTGCAAATGAAACAGCCATTGCCATTCTGAAACAATAAAATAGCAACAATCCCTGCCCATATTTATTAGTAAATAAAGGACGTGGTGGATTCTAGGTCACAGAGATTCAGCTGAACTTAGGCTCTTGATCGGAAGTTAAGCTCCTTTTAATAGCTGGAGAAAATGCCTGGATTCTTTGTATTAACATTTTATAATGTGACAGTCTGAAGATCTCTTATGGGAATTGTTCACACTGCCTTCATTCTGCCTTCCTGGGGTTGTGTTTTTAATAAGGCTACTTGCCCTTTCCTCAGTTTATTCTAAGAAAAAAAAAAATTATATATA
>JAAGNO010000483.1:48870-67347 GCA_033439905.1 Ceryle rudis
TGGCTGAGGGGACACCATGCACCCAGATAAGGAAAGCCGATTTCAGCTGCCGCGACTTGGATAAGCCACTTAAATTTTGAAGATGAAATACGCTTTCAAAGTAACTTTTAAAAAGGTTTTGACGTGAGCTGTCCCCACCCTGCTCTACAATGCAGCTTTCTTCGTGGGCAAAGATGAAATGCAATAGCTGCTGGAGCTTATAGAGAGCTCTTGTCAGAGATGGAGCTTTTGTCTGCTTTTTTTGACAAGCAGAAAAACCCTGGCTTTTTAAAGCTAAAGCCTATTGTAAGAGACACAAACCAGACTCTTGGCTAGACTCCCCCGGCCTATTGCCACTGAAATAAGACCTCGCTATCAGTCTACACGAGCCAAGGGACCGGCTGCACCGAGGAGGACAATGTGCTTTCAAGGAGCACGGCAGCCCAGGAGCTGAGGGCATGGCACGCCTGAAGGAGCCCCCCAAGCTGCCTGACTGGCTGAGCCCCACTCCAGCCCCCCAGAGATGTACTGGGCACTGGTGGCACCAGCCCAGGGTGGCCCTTGTTGTGTTGCACAGCATGATGCGGGTGTTGCTCAGAGTACCCCCTCCTGTCCACGGGATTTCCACCAAAAGCTTCTAACTCCCTTGCTCATGGTTCTTTCTGTTGTGCTTTTCTGTAAATAAATATTCCCCTGCAGGTTCCAGAGTCTCCAGTATGACGGGGTTCACCCCTGGGGTGGCTGGGACACTGCAGCAGGCAGGACAATTTCTCTTTTTATTCCCAGCTCTGCTACTGCTCTTCAAACGTGACCTGAGGAAAATTACCTCGTCTCACCATTACACTTTCCTGACCTACAAAACAGAGCTAATTTTGCTTATCTGAGAAGAGCGGAGAAAGGTCTAATGCTGGCCAAAGAGCTTCAGCTTGCTCAGATGCAAGATGCCGGGGATGCGCAGGCCGACGAGAGCAGCCCTCGCCTCCTCAGCACGGTACCGCAACGCCTGCTAACGGCCCCGCTACAAGCCTGGGCACAAAAAACAAGACGACAAACCATCCACGGCTCCCAGCAGGGTGTCCCGCAACATCCCTGCCCCCCTGGCACCGCAGAGGGACTGGGCCAGTGCTCCAGCGTGACTGAAGGTGCAGGGAGTGCCACGATCTCACGCGGTACCTGAAGCGGCTTCTCGGGCTCTGTTTCGGGCTGATCATCTGGCAGAACCCCGAGCTAAGGCAAAATAAATAATGAACTAAAGAGACAGCTCACTCGCAGCCTCACACGTCGTCGTGGAGATAACAGGCCAATGCGTATAAATGATCTGCACTGAATCATTTGCCACATCAGTATCAGGAGCTCTCAGCTTCATTCAGGGGCTCTCTCATCCAAACTGCATGCAAGATGACACTGTTAATACATCAACGCCTGCGAAGACGGCTGTAATGAAATCTGTCAGTGCTGCCCCTGCACCAAACACTACTTGAAAAAGCAGATGTGTAGCTCAGATTCAGTTTATTACTGTCTGAACCTTCCTCACTTACAAAACCAAAGGGTGATTAAGGGGGAAAATCCCTGGCTACTCAAAGTTGCAGTGGCTGTTGCATGCAGCTTGGAGCACAGCAGAAACACAGGTTGGAGCCAGTTACTCTATTATTATTATTATTGTTATTATTGTTATTATTATTATCATGGCTATCATCTCAAACTTCAAAGACCCCAAAATATTTCAAGGTGTTTACAAGAAGCCTCATCCCATCCAAACAGCCAGACTTTCTGCTCGTGGACACTGTGGTACCTCTCGGAGAACAAAACCACTCTGGCTGTTAGTGTGCCAGGGCTCAGAGCTGTGCCTACTGTACCGTGTGACCAGGGCAAATCACCTTAGCTAACATTTTCCTAAGCGTGCAGCATTTTCAGAGCTGAAATGCCACTTCTAGAACTTAAATCCTACTGGCTGCTAATAATGTATAAGCTTATATGTGCTTAAATCTTTTCTGAAAAGGAGAGAAACTGTCCTAAATGATTTTGGCACTTCCATAATGAATGAACTCATTCGAGCTCGTTACTCTGTTTCCTTACAGTTACTGGACAGAAACAGGGTGTGGGTAAAACACAACCCGTCTGTCTTCCCTGAGATCCTTCTGTGCATCCACTGCTGCATGAGGAAGAGCCAACACGGACACTAGAAATGCCACATTCTTCTTGTTGACTCTCGACAGCTCCAGTGGGGACAGTGGCACTTAGGTACCTAAATACACTCACGCACCTTGTGTCCTGCTCTGCAACAAAGATAACTACACATCCCCTCTCCTCAGCAGCCCTTCTCTCTGCAGAGGCCTGTCCAACCCCACAGGTTTGCACCACAAACACAGCGTGCTCCGATCTTGATTCATGTTCTTCAGGTCGCAACGCTCAAAAGCAGCACGAGCGAGCCATATGAAAACCACTGTCAGACGCCGAAGAGGATGAGATGTTTTGCCACCCCAGACTACACCCTATCACTTTCTTCCATGAGAGATGCACAGTTGCGAGGAGGGAACGGTGCCAGGCTCTAGAAGGTCTCTTTTCCCTTCTCCTGTCCTTACAAGGCAAAACGAAGTCTCCAGCAGCATCCCCGTGCTGCTGAATGTGGACAAAACCATCCTGTTGGGCCATCTGCCCGTGTCCTGCGGTGTGCGAGGAAAGCCTTGCTCTCCGTCCCGAGTGGAGCTGATGAGCAGAAATAGCTAAAAGTTTTTCTTCTCGTGCCTTGTTTATTCTGGTAATTACAGCGAGACAAATGGAAGTAGCAGGTTATTCTGGTAATTGCCCACCTCTAAGGTATAAGCCAGTATATTATGTACTATCTACAAATTAGGATTTCAATCAAAACCGCGTGTTTAATTTTGATTTTAATTGCATTTTTACTTCAAACATCTATTATTTTTTCCTCCCTTGCGCAAACAGACCTGAGGAATCTTGCAGAGATCAACAAAATCTTCCATAAATGCCACACATCTCTCTCTTGGTGGTGCTTGGCTCTGTGAGCATTTAATCTGCTAACTTTGACAGAAAGAGCTGTCTAATTTCTACAGCCTACTTATTTTTATATCAACAAATATTTACTGCACACTGCATTTTAAAGGATACGATTATTAGCGTACCTCTCTTTGATTATCAACGACACAGTAATAATACCAGCAGCTGCTGAATTGTAAGTGAAAATAACCCTTTGTTCTCATTTTTCTTATCTGTAGACTCTAACAGCACTCATGGGGACAATAACCTATGAAATAGATTAAAAGCCTGTTAAATGCTATTTTCAGCTTGGCAGATCACCAAACCCCAGCTTACCCTTAAGCTCTGTTTCCTTTTAAACGTTCCTTTTAGTAGCGCCATGTGACAACAGTAATGTGCAGTTTTACAGTGATTAAGGAACTGCCCAAACAAGAGGTTTTAGGTTTTTTGGTGCTGCTCTCACAGGTGAGGAGGACTCTGCACCACCAGGCACCAAGGCTTCTGGAAGAGGCTGCAATAGTCTAATCTGCAGATTTTTCCCCCTTGTCTAGTGACTTTAAACTCAAAAAGGGGACACTGATGGTTTCTTATTTCTGGCTGGCGGTGCTGAACCCCCTCTTTGTCTCCACCCCCCTTTTACAGCGCTGGATTCAGACTAGCAGGGAAATAATTCATATTTATTCACCGAATAATTCTGAGGAAGTTTCCAACATGATGAACGCTGAGGGGGGTCATCAGTGGAAATGATGCTGCCCAGGGCCATCCTTGGTGAGACAATCTGCTTTTCCGAACCTCTGCTGACTTGAGACTACTCTATCCATTTGAAGAAGGACAACAAAAGAAAAGGAAAAAAATCTCCAAGTCCAGAAGGACAAAAGGAACCAGTAAACTGCAAAGAGCTTCTAATACTGTAGGAGGGCTTTTTTTTTGTGAAAGAAACAGATGGGTAAGACAGGAAAAACACAGCTCTAGAGGAAAATGGGATGGGAAGCTTTAGCGCCAGCAGAAGAAGGGTGAAGGAACTTGTGGACTGATTGTGCTCTGCTGGGAACAGTTGTTTTTTCAGGGTGGATTGTTTCTAGTCAAACGTGGGACAAAACAGATCTCGTCAAGAACAGCACAACAGGATCTGGGTCTTTCTTCTGCTTCTTGCACTATTTCAGCATCTTTAGTTTTGACCAGAAGCTCCCCCCTGGAGCTCAGAAACTCCTCCTGAAGAAAGCTTGGTTGGCACTATAGTCTCTAACTCCCACTCAGTTTGTCCGAATGAAAACAAGCCTGGAGATAAAGTTCCAATGGTTTCTGAATTCAGTTGATGGGAGGCAACATAAATGAAAATTTTCCCAGATCTCCCCACCTTCTGAATCGTTGGCAATAATCCAAGAAGAATGTGTGTGTGTTTATGGACATTTTTATGAGTATTTCTTTTTAAATTGGAAATTACCATTTGACTTTGATCCTAGGAAGGAATGGCTTTTCCTCTGTCTGACGTATAAAGTCCTTTCAAACTCTCACCGAAGGGACAATAAGAGCTCACAAAATTTTATGCTATGAGAAATAACACTCCTGTACTTGAGCTTCAGCTTGCTAAAGGCACAAAGGCCTCTCGCTCACCGGCACTTTGCAAAGGACAGGCAATTGCCCAACACTAAGAGATTCCTGCTTATCCAGGCAGCAATCTGCTGCCTTGAAAAGATCAACACACGGGAAGAGGACCAGAGTCCAAGAGCCTTTAAGGCACTCTGTCCTTCTCAGCGACAACCCACCCCATCATTCCTCAACCCCACAGGGATCCTGGAGGGGATTGCTCAGGTTCCTGAGCTGGAAAAGGAACTTTTTGCTTTTGGAAGAAGGGCATTATGTTCTTCAGCAGAACACACATAAAACATTATTCTCTTCTCCACATCCCTTGGTATTTTTCCTTTGCTTGCTGCTGAACTGTGATAGTCCCCCACAGGCTTTCTTCTCCCTTCTCCTTCTCTCTACATCCATATGCAGTGCGATAAGATTTTTACCACATGGCTGGATGTCACACTCAAATACACTTCTAGTGTAAACAGCATCACCAAAAAATAAATGAATAAAAATATCAAGACTTCCCGTCTGTATTTCATTTGTACTGCTACTGGAAAACACTCTGGGGATTACTCATATTATAGCATTTATTGCATTTCCTGCTCCAACTTCAACCAACGTGCGTAAGGCACATCTGTAGTAGAAGAGGAAGGAGATTGTCCCGCACCCTTACAGCTGCCTGTTACCGGACAGGGTGTTTAAGGCTGGAATTTCAAAGAAGTCTTTGCAGGTCAAATATCAAAACTCCATTGTAGTTTTAAAAGAGATGGTGCCTTAAGACCCCACCTGGACTTCTGCATGTGACATTTTAATGCACATCTTCAGGCTTTTGTTCATTTCCCCAGATCCCGGAGTTTCACTTTGAGCTGTGGGTTGAAATGAACTCAAAACATAAAGTGAAACTCAAATGAAAGCTCTAACTTTTACCTACTTTCAGAAGACAACTTCAAATCCCACCAGATCATTCTGTGAAGTATGTTTTTGAAGCAAAAGCTTAGTTCTCTTCCCCTGATGTGTGCTATTATCTTTGCACCTTAATTTCACCCATTTGCTTGTATCTCATAAGGAAGAGAGCATCGTTTCTGTACACTCGGATGACCTGGTTAGGGAGCCAGTGTTTGCAGTTAAAGCAATAATATCACGACTCTGAAAAGGAATCCTATTTAAAGTGTATTCCTGTTACTTTGGGAGCAAATTGAAGCTACAGTATTTCATCTTCCTCTGGTTCTTCCATGCTTTGTGATACCAGCATTCTGCATTTATAACCACAAGGGTGCTGGGAAGTTACTGATGATTGTTGGACACACCGAGGTTCCTGCAAAGGTTCATCCTAAGCGGTGACCAGGGTACTGATACAGGAACATATCAGTTATAATCTGAGCATTATTTTTTTTTTCTTTTCTGATTCACTATCATTGTTTTTTATTCAGAGGCTGGGGAAGATTTTCTGGGAAAAGCTGAAGGAGCGCTGAGCCTGAACTCCATCTATTGTATAACCACAGAGCAGGAGAGATGGGCCGCGGGAGGTCACCTAGTGCATTTCTCTGCCATTTACTATACCAGAAGAAACTATTTTTTCTTAAATTATTCTGCAAAGACTGATCCAAAAAGCCAGCGCACATTGCCAGTGTAGGATTTTCTCCCTGTGCCACAGAGATCATAACTGTTTAAGAGGACCGGGTTACCTGCGTGACGCTGGGATGGGAACACTGTAGTCAAACTGCGAGCGTTTATGATTTGATCCAAACCAGTGGGCTATCTAGCCACTCCTTCCTAAAAACACAACCCAGCAAGGAAACCCCAGCCCCACATGATTGCGATCAGCTTGCAGCTTCCATTCCTGTGAAAAGATAAGCTTCCCATGCCTGAAAGGGGACAGATGGCAGCCCTACAGGTTGCCACTCCAAAGCCCCTCCGAGCAGAGCTCTCTGTACGGGAGCCGTCGTTAGAGCAGCATATGCTCGAGCGCTGCGAGCTGGTTTCCCTGGATCTAGCACTCTGACGCTGCATGCTGGGCTCCCTCGCAGCCACGATTCAGCGCTCGCCTTCCCAGGCTTCCCATGATCCCTTTTCGGTCTGCTATTTTTCCTTTAAAGAGAACCTTTGCTTACCGGAGATAGAAAAGCACAAACACAAATTAGCGTGTGTGTAGGTGGAGCATTGTTCTCGTTGGAAGAGACCATCAAGTCCCAGCTGTTAACTCAGCACTGCCAGGGCACCACTAAACCGTCTCCCTCAGCACCACATCTACATGTCCTTTAAGTACCAGCAGGGATGGGGACTCCAGCACTGCCCTGGACAGCCTATTGCAGGGCTTGGCAACCCCTTCTGTGAAGAAACATTTGCTAATATCCAGTCTAAACCTCCGCTGGTGCAACTTCAGGCCATTTCTTCTCATCCTTTCGCTTGCTGCACAGGAGAACATGCCAACCCCACCACGCTACAACCTCCTTTCAGTTAGTTGTAGAGGATGAGAAGGTGTCCCCTGAGTCTCTTTTTCTCCAGGCTGAACAACCCCAGTTCCCTCATGTGCTCCTCTTAAGACTTGGTTCTCTAGTCCCTTCCCCAGCTCTGTTGACCTTCACTGGCCATGCTCCAGCACCTCAGTGTCCTTCTGGGAGTGAGGGGCTCAAAACTGACCCCAGGTGCAGCCCTCACCAGTGCCCAGTCCAAGGGGACGATAACTTCCCTGGTCCTGCTGAACACACCATTCCTGACCCAGGCCAGGATGCCCTTGGCCTTCTTGGCCAGCTGGGCACGCTGCTGGCTCATGTTCAGCCGGGTGTCCACCAGCACCCCCAGGCCCTTTTCTGCCAGGCAGTTTCCAGCCACCCCTCCCCATGCCTGGAGGGCTGCTGGGGGTGTTGAGACCCAAGTGCAGGACCCAGCACTTGGCCTTGTTGAACCTCATCCCACTGGCCTTGGCCCATCGATCCAGCCTGTCCAGATCCCTCTGTGGACCCTCCCTGCCTTCAAGCAGGTCAACACTCCCACACAACTTGGTGTCATCTGCAAAGGGTACCGCGATCCCCTCAGACAGATCATTGATAAAGATACTAAACAGAACAGACCCCACAACTGAGTCCTGAGCAACACCACTTGTGACCCAGTGACGTGTAGACCCATCCAAGCCACGAGCAACCACTTTCTCCAGAAGAGTGCTGTGGGAAACAAGTGTCAAAATCTTTACCAACATGCACAGCCTTTCCCTCATCCACTAAGCGAGTCACCTTGCCACAGAAGGAGATCAGGTTCGTCAAGCAGGACCTGCCTTTCATAAGCCCATGGGCTGACTGGACCTGATCATGTGGTTGTCCTGTATGTGCCATGTGATGGCACTCAAGATCATCTGCTCCATAATACTTCGTATATTCTGTGATATTTGTAGCTCAACAGAGAATTCTACAGATGGTGTTTTCAAATCCAAGCCTCCACATTCTTTCTGAATGAGGTCACAGTTACTAGGCTCTGATGGCAGTACTGTGCTAGAGGTCATTTGTTGGAAACATATGATCTTCAGCGACATCAGAGTGGCCACTGCAACACCAGCGAATACCCACATTCATTACTAACTGAATACAAGCAGAGACCTGCTTGTGGCCAGGAGAAGAGTAGATGTGGTGCCCTAGGATCCAGTGCTCAGTCCTGGAGAAAAATACTGGCTACTTGGAGCTAATGACTTGCGTTTGTCAAAGGACAGACACTATACAAGGTAAGGTGACACTTTTTATACCTTGCATAATGAAGCTGCGGGAATTCTTGCAGTAGGATGCTGTGCATAGTAAATGGGTTCCAAAATGAATGACTGGAAGAAAAGTCTAACAGGAGTGACTGAGGTCACAGAGATGCTCATGAGCCTGACCTGCAGAGCACAGGAAGCTGAGGACATACACCAGGAAAGTATTGCTGTATCCATCCCTACACCTACACCCTTCCCTAGACATCCAGCAGGGCCATCATCAGAGATGGCTTACTGAAGAATATGAAGAATAAGAGTGAGTGGTCTGAACCAGTGTGGCTGCTGCTCATGGGAGGCTGACACCGATGTTAGTGTTGTCACCAGGATGTTCTGGCAAAGAGCAATGCTGTCCTGTAGGCAGCAAGTCACAGAGCTGAGACTGGGTGGGATGCAGTGTCCTAAACTTAGGTGTCCAGTGTTTCCTGCCTCACCTCCAGCTGAATCCCATGCAGATGAACTGAGGACCCTGGGGTGCTCAATAGGCTCAGCTCACCAAAGAAAGCGTCAGTATACTCAGAACAGACTTGGGAATGATTTGTCTCCTGCCAAGGAAATAAATTAAAGTAGGAAATAAGAATTCTACATGAAAAGTGCCTATTTCTCTATTGACCGCTGGTGACTAGCTGTCACCCGCCACTAAGGGGACACTAGCTCAGCTCTAGACGTCCCCAGTGGGGCTGTCTAAAACCAGGTGAAACAGAGTGTTCATGCTATTCCACAGCACACGGACACCGGCCCAGATTTCTTCTGGGAACCCAAAGTGATTTTCACCCATTGTTATCTCAAGGCAGTTGGGACTGACCAGCGGAACCTATCTTTAACCGGGACCAGGACAAGCATCTCTGAAACATGTTCCCTGGGCCTTACAGTGCTGGGTTTAGTAGAGGTGACACTTGCTCAAGCATCCCACGAGGAAGCCTAAACTGGAAGGAAATATTAGAGTGTCTCAGCCAGCCTGAGCCATAAAATGCTGAAATCCTGTGGCACCCTGCAACTGCAAGTCTCCCCAGTGCTGACTCCTGACAGGGTGACAGCAAAGGTAAGGCCCAGCACCTTTAGCTGACAGATGACCTTTAGCTGACTAAAGCTCTGGTAGGTTTATTCCTGAGCCCCAGAAAAGAAAACCAGGCTTATAAAGATTTGCAAAGGCCATGAACATACTGTTCCTGTAGATTTTTTGAGCGGGGTTTTTTTTACACACAAATGGTAGCAAAAGCTATTCTGGTAAGACTCTGTGAGAAACGGGGCAATAAATTGGTGTCATTTGAGTGGATTAGTACTGTCACATCAGCTGCCACAGCTTTCTGCCTATGTCATCAACTGTGCTGCTGCCGTTCTCTGCACCCATCACACTGCACTAGTAGCAGACATTGCAGTTAAAGGTGGAGTCGAAGGCAAGGCATGTTCTGAATCCATCTGGAATAATAAAGGGGGAAATGCTGGTATTAGAACCATAAAGAGAAGGGATGATCTTCTGCAAGCTCACGGGTTTGGGGTGGTATCAATGTTACTAAGCATTAGAACATTTTTTCTTAAATAAATTAATTTGTATCCAGACAAAGTGGAGTCTGTATACCTGATTTCTCAGGATAAGAGAATTTAGCTTTCTTGAAATCACAAGAAGGATGATTGTGATGAACTGTCTCATGCTTTCTAGGTAGGAGGGTATGAACCATTTGCTACGGCACATGTGACTTGAAGCTTGGTCTGGTATCCTGTCAGGGGACTCAATGACCAATTTTGGGCGTGGTTTTTATGCATCTGTTGCAAAAAGACTTGAATGAGTCACAGAGGTGTTTCAGAGGGCACTAAACGTCCAGCTGACATTCCCCCAATGTTTTTTGACCCTCCTAGTATCAACAAGGGAGTCCTTCTTATCTTTTAAGACCCCAAAGCACAAGGGACTAAATGAGTGCTAAGTATTACTTCTATAGCATGACAAATACGTTAAGAAGGAGATATGATCCCTATACATATTTACGATGTCTTAAAAGAAAACAGATTTATTTGGTGTTCACATTTGAGCAAAATACATAATCCACAACCTAAACTGCCTAGAAATACTATTTGGACTGGAAGGAAAATGCCCCTTGCAGACCGAGTCGGAGCCTTTCCACTGTGCAGAGAGCTGGCACAGGGAGCAGTCTGGTATCAGAACAAGCCTTAAGCTGCAGAATGGAGGTGGGAATAGCTCGTTTCACACGGGGCTCGGACACTTGATGAAAGGACAACTCTTCCAACATGAGCATTTCTCTAGTAAACGTTTGTGATATGGAAACAGGAGCTCGGCTGGACCACTTCTGTATCTTTTGGTGAAGACTTTGTTTAGATACAATCTGTGCTGCTCAGTAACTTCTCCCACCTTATTTCAGCACAAACTGAAGTATAGAGATAGATTTTGGCGTACCAGCCGTGGAGATGATGGCCAGGAGCGCGGGATAGCTTGGCTTCCAAACCATTGAAAGCAAACACTGTTTGTTTCCAGGAAAATCCAGAAGAAACCTCTAATGCTGGTGGAAGGTGAATTTTGAATGCATGCAGAAGCCCTCCTCACCTGGGTTCAACCAGGGTTTCTCAACCTAATGGCACAATATACCAATTATTCATTAATCATCACACTCACTCTGCCTTACTGAGGACAATAAAGTTCGTTTCTACCTCACACAACTTGAATCAGGCCCTAAATTGGGCTTCATCCACTAAATTCTTAGCATTGAAGACAATCAGCCTTCTTTGTCATGAACCTTCAAGAGGAATCTTCCATTCCCTTTCACTCAGATCTATCCCCTTGTTCCTACTTCTTTATTTCTTTTCATTTTCTGCTCAGAGTCCCTGGAGGGCAAGCCTGGATGTCTGAATTGCCTGCTGAGCCCTACGCACATGGCTCCAATTGGTTTTACACTGTGCAGCCTGTCAGAGCCACCAGACCAAGTGCCCACAGCCCCAGCTAAATGCATACTCAGAGACACTTGTTTGTTTTATTTTACAGCCACAACAGCCAAATCCCCTAGAAGTGGGTTTGAATTTGGATATATCATCTCCTTTTGTTTCTCTGGGTATCTCTGCTTAATACATATATCTATTTATTGTTTTTTGGTCATTTCTTGTCAATCCTCAACAGTCACTTTCAGTTAAATAGAGGAAACAATTTCTGTGATTTCTGGTCAACTTCTTCTGAGCTGTGGGGCGAGGGAAGGATTTAAGATCTGATTTATTGATCTACATTAAACCTTAAACAGCTTTGCCCTTATCTTGTCTCCCATTGCTCTCTTCTGATTGAAGAAGTCCTATCAAAACGATCAATTTACTTTCCAGTTCTGATGTAATTTTGTGTTTGGTTTTGGTTTGAGCCAAGAAATATTCAGTACTGGGAAGTTTTTGCCACACAGACCTACTCCCATTGACCTGTGTCTTGCAGGCGATGTGATGGATTCAGATAAATCTGCAGGTCAAAGACAGAAATTCACCTCTCACGCCTGCAAGAGCAGTCAGCTATGGATCGGTATTCGGGTGCCTCAACATAGCAGGGCCAGTATTACTGTCAGGCAAGCACTTAATGAAGCTTTTGTATGCACTGTGAAAATTGTCTTTGATAATGACACTTGTCTGAGCCAACAACCTCTTGCCTTGCAAACGATGAAATGCTTTTCATAACAACACTGGACTGCAGTAATAAAGCGTTACAGCAGAGTACTCATGGCAGAGTTTGTTTAAAAATGCTTTTAAGTATTTTTTTATATTTCCTAATCCCCTTTATTAAGATACGCGTACCAAAGTCTTCCCTACCCAGCTGCTGTTACAAGGGGTGACTGTTTCACCAGTAGAGCTTTTTCTGATAGTATCAGAAGGCAGCAGACTCTCTTACGTCTTTCTAAAAACCCTTTTTTGAGCAGAACCTGAATTTTGCTTGTTTTTCTGTGCCTGTTTTTCTCGCTAACATTCTCTTTTCACCTCTCATTTCCCTCCAAACTGTGAGTCTTGGAAGTCACGTCCTGAAATAAGTATTTTATGCAGTTCTATACGTCATTCTAGATGTTGCCAGGGGCATGGCTGGTCTGACATTTAGCCTTGACTCTGGTTCAAGGTCCATTTAGAAGGTCCTGTCATCTTTGTTGAAGTCTGGCTCTGGTATCTGTCAGTTGCTGTTCCAGAGAACTTCTTGCCCTAGATGATTATTGCCATAGGTGATCGGCACAGTGAAAAATGGGGTCAAGGAAAGAGTCAAGATCCAGACAGTTGAAAGCCACGAAAATGAAGGTCTTAAACCAAAACACAGCCCTGAACAAGGAGCCAAGGGTGGTCTGTGATGAAGTGAACTGATCAACTCTTATCAATCTGTGTTGCTGATGTGACAGGTCACCATGTGTTGGACCATCTGGATCCTCTTCGTCACGTTCTCCATCGACCCCTTGTACAGTAATGCTCAGGAACTTAACGCAAAGGTGACAGGCGCGAGGCTGGTTGATCTTCCTGCCACATGGCAGGAAAAGATGCAGCCTCTTGATTAGCTAGAATAAGGCTTTTTTACCTTAAGACGTGTCTTGAGCACCCAGGAGCGACACAGGATATGGGACCTGGATGAGATGATGGCAAACCCTTAACTGATCCTTTACACCAAGGAAAATTGTTGCCTTAATCAGTTCTTTAAAGTTTTTTCTTCCTCCCACCTGCACCTAACTGCTTCATATTTCATGTCTTATTTATTACAGGCAGGCCATGATTCAGCTGGACCTTAACATAGAAATATGGATGATGACACAGAAGTGAGAGACTAACCAAGAGCTGTGTAAGTTTGACTTTTAAGACAATTGGTAAGCTAGCAGAAAGAGAAGGCTTTAGAAACGTTCAATGTTTTGAAGCTTTTCCTCCATACAAACCAATACTGTCCTTGGCCCCTGATTTCTCTTCAGTCCTCTGTCAGACACACGGCATCCTGCCTTCTTCCCACTGCTGAGCCACATTCTGTTGTGTGCCCAAGACAGCCCCCGAGCCCATCTTTTCCCCGTCCTGTGTGCAGCACGGGCTGCCCATCTCCCCTGCCTACCCCACGGCACACATCCCCGTGGAAGGGCTGAGTGGGTGCTGAAGGTTTCTCCATGGGGGAAGAGGACAGCTCAAGGAAATCAACCAAGAGAGCTTTACAGTAGTAGTAGCTCCCCTTGGCTAATCATTGAACAATTATTAGTGAAAGTTATAGCAGGGAAAATACATTTACATCGTGAACCCTCTGCTGCAGCCATGACTGCCACACTCTTTCGTGAGGGACAGGGTGAGAAAGGGGACCAGGAAAGCACAAGGTTCTGCTTTGTGCTCAGAGGCTCTGTGAAACACTCCAGCTGATGTCTGACTTACGTATTTAGACAGAGGGTGAGCTGAAGGCTAAAAGTGGTTCAGAAATGGTTTTGCTTCATTTTACAGAAAATATAAATGGGAGTGAAAGAAAGCAGAGCAGTTCCTGAGCCGGGCCAATCCATTCCTAGCAGAGCAGAGGTCCATCGTTTGAGAAGGGAGCCGTTAGAATAGAAAGCAAGCAATTTGCACTGTCATGTATATGATACAAAAACTGCCATTTTTCCCCCCCCAAATAATAAATGAAGCAACTGGAGAAAGAAGAAGAAATACAGCAGATGGAGTGACAGCCTAAGAAAGGATTTAAAATGAGAAAAACTGTGTCAGATCAGGTGGTCTCTACAAGATGATGCAACTGCAGGAAATAATCAACGTGTCACTAGGGCCTGGAAATTTGAACACAAAGGTATGAACATGCAGAACACATCCCAAAGATCCCAACAGTCACTGCTGAGGAGAGACCATGGCCAGCACGGTCTCGTGGCACTAGAAGAGGGGTTCTCGCCTGGCCTCGCTATGATCCTGAGAGTCTCTTCCTTAACTGTTACCCTTTCTTCCCCCATTCTTCTTGTCTCTCTCACCTATTTACACCGCAAGCACTTCAGGGAGAAATGAGACCCGCATGAAGCCCAGCCCGACAACGCGTGGAGTCTTGCCTATGACCTTTTGGTTCTCTTTCATAGTGCTAGCAACATTACTGGTATAAACAAAGGAGGTCAGGCTTGGAGAAGAAAGGATTCCCAAGTTTCCTTGAAAAGCTGAGCGGGACTTGATAATTGCATCCCCTTGCACACATTTCCTTCTTGTCATGCATTACCAATGAGCATGCTGCTGCGACTACCAGTAACAGTGCGGAGAAGGAAAATGCCACTTTCCAGATAGAATGATCAATCTCTTTGACTTTGCCTGTAAACATGTTTCATCAGGGGGTCACTAATATGCTTTTATTGCCTCCCTGTCAGAGATGATGCCATTACCAAGCCTGATAAAGTATTCTATAGAGGGTTCCTTTTAATTTTATTTTTTATGTGATCATGAGAGACCGTAACCGATAAATTTAGTCCAATGCTTTCTCACTATTAACTAATTCTGAGTAAATCCGTTGGGGCAGTCTGGATACAAACACTTCAAAGAATTTTTACAGGATATTGAAAATGATATTCACTGTGGGACAGGGGTTTAAGTACTGAGCTGCTAGTGTTTTCTTTACCATTAAAGCTACAACACTGCTAAATGTCATTTAGTCAAAACATTGTGTTCAGAAGGATTTGTAGCACAAGATGACTATTTGCTTTTAATAAATTTGTTGCATCAGGGTGATTACGTTAGCTTATTTCCTGGGGGAAAGGGAGTTTGAGAAAAGATGATACTTTTTCCCCTCGGTTTCTTTATTGGGGCCCAATCCAGATCCCACCCAAGGCAACGAGAGTTGTGCTACTGCCTACAGTGGTAGCAGCCACACCATCTCTGCGGGCTTTGAAGTGTTCAAATCCAGAGTAAAATACAGGGCTTTTTCAGAGAAAGAGGGAGGAGGGGGGAAAAAAACCCCACCCAACCAATCCCAAATCCAACCAAACAAAAAAACCCCCATCTCTAGCAGCTTGAATAAAAACAAACCCCAAACAACCAAACCACAACAAAACAAAACAAAAGGCAACTGAAATAAACGTATTTCTCGTGGAGGGTTTGGGGTTTTTTTTCCACTCTGCTTTCACAACCTGTATAGCACCCTAAAAAATGGAACACAGGACGTGAAACCATGGAAACAGCTGGATGCTACAGGAGTTCTGAACTACTTTTGTCAAGGTTGAGACTTTAGGGATTTGGTTTGGGTTTTTTTTAAGTTTAATTGATTTTTTTTCCCCTACTGAAATCCATAATACGTTGAGCTTGTTAAACCTATGTTAGAGGTCATAGACTAAATTTAATTGGTAGTATTTCTTTTGAGCCTAATTTAAAGGTTGATTTGGCTTTATGGACAGACCCTTAGCTGTTGTAAATCAATTCAGCCATACAGGGGCTCTGTTTGCATCAGTAGAAAGTATGGTCACCCAAGAATCAAATCCCATGCAGAATCTCAGGAAGAACATGAAACAAACATAATCAAAAGAAGTTCCTTTCTTGAAAGACTGTTTCAATGAAATTTTCTGTAAAGCTGAGTATTTTGCAAGGAGTTAAAATACATCTGTGATTTTATTTTCCTTCAGTCCAAGAAGACAGCGCTGGGAACACGGTTATATGTGGTTATATGGGCTATATGTTTGGTTTTATTTGGTAAAGCCACTTCATAAATCACAGTCAAGTCTCCAGTCAGTCATTAAAACACTTTCTAAGACTCCATTGTCCCCCTGGGGAGCCTTGGGCTCAATATTAATGGCCCCCAGTCCTCTTCCTCCCTCCTCTGCTTGCTTGGGCTCAGACTTGACCACCCCCGTGCACCAACTCCCAGCATGGCCCTGCCCTGCATTGCTCCTCATCTTCCTCCTTGTATCCCTCTGTGTTCCTTCACTCTGGCCCTGGAAGGCTCCCTGACAGCAGACATCTCTGATTGCCTGAAGGCAGATCAAAGTCAATTAAGTAGCATTGTGCTGCAGTTAAGAGAGGGATTAATATCAATATTTTTCATCAGAAAAAAAAAAACAAACCCAAACCCAAACTACAGAAATCTGAAAATCAATGCTTGGAGAGATCTTCAGCGTGTTTATCCTACAAGACATTTTATTTCGTGCATTGTGGCCAACACTGGCTTTTACAGACCTATTCGTAGCTCACGTGCATAAATCCTTCCAGGCTAAAAGGCTCTAGACTATAGCTATGTTCACTGCTGTGCAAAAAAGCACTGACAGGATGCCAATATAGAACGCCACTGGCTTACAGACCTTGTGAGGATCATCACGAGATTACTTTGCAGTTAAAATTCAATTTCAGTACAACGTATTCAGGATCTGGAGTCTCTGCCGTGCAGCTGTGGAGGTGGCTGGACAGCGTCAATGAAGTGAAACTCAACAGAAAGATGCGTGCAAAATTCAGTCAAAAGTTTTTTAGAGCAGGTGTGGTTAAGATTGTTTTTCCCGAATCCAGATATCCTGGAGGGAAGTACTAAAAAACTAGATAAAACACTATGACAAATGCTAGTCCGTCAGCTTTTCTAACTCAATCAGAAACTGCGCTTCAGAAATTGTCTTGAAGTGCTTTTCTTTCTGAGCAGCTCGGTAGCTACAAAAGGTACTGATAAGCTTTTGAGTGAAAGAAATGAGTCTCCTAATCTTTTGGGATTCTCCCCTCACCACCAAACGTGCAAGGTACTGGAAAAGTCCATGGACCCAACGTTAAAATAATTCATTAATACCCAGTAATGACAAAACTGTGATCTCAGTACAGGGGGTTAAATAACAGAGCCTGGGCAGGTCTGAGGGCTGTGAGCAGTCTACTCTACTCTTTACATAGATCCTAAAGAGCGGCGCAATAAATCTTCCCCAGATGATATGACACTTATATCTATTTTCCCCTATATCTATTAACTGAAAAAGTCATTTCTGTATACATCACGCTTCAGCTAACTCATCTTGACAGCAATAATGTGGAGTGACGATCTCTTGAGACGACTCCAAAATACCCACCTCTGGGATACGCACTAGAAACTCCCACTCCTTATACTTTCTTTACTAATCACCGGTTGTGATAACGCGAGGCAGAGTATTGTGGTGCCACAAAAAGCACCATAATGCTCTAGCTGTGTAAATCAACATTCAAACCTGCCCTTGAAAAGTTGCTGTTGTTAGAGAATCATAATTAGTATGGGGTTTTCTGCTGAAAGGAGGTGTCAGAAAGATCATGATTCAGGCAGGTTAAAGGTCTTGAAAATAAAGTCGGAAGATGTGTGGAAGATACTCCCGAAGATGAGAACTCTAGAAAGGATGAGCCTCATCAAAATGAAATACAATAAAATTATCCTAAGGCATTTTTACTCATGGTGGATCCTGATCTCCAGGGAGGAACTGAAGTCTTCACAATGACTTAAAAGGACTTGGGTTATGTCCGAGCAAAAAACAATAGCAGCAACAAATGTGTCTCAAAGATAGAGTTTTATCTTTCTTACAGATGGGAAACACCATCCTGAGGGTCGCTTTCTCATTAGAGCAGGCATTAACATACAGACACACGAACTGGAGCTGAAAGGAGATCTGAATAAAATCTTGGGCTTAAAGCAGCAGGAGGAGAAATTTTCTCCACCACGGCTGTGACCTTCTGCCAAAACACGGGGTAAAAGTATTTCCTTTGTCATTGGAAGTTATGATGCCTCTACAGAGAAAGTATCCAAGGGTTGAAATTTGGCCTGAATTAAAAAGGTCCTCACTGAAGAAATGAAAGTTTGGTGAAAGCCACGGTGACTGACTGGTGACCAGCTGAAAATTCCCTTGACACACTCGCTCAGGACTTGTACAGCTCCCAACATCCACAGCCAAGGCAAGATGCTCTGAAGACATCTGACCCTCAAGTGACAAAAGCCATGAATTCACTTGGAAATCATCTGCTGAAATGGCAAGACCACACTCCAGGATACTGCCATGGTTTACACCCTACTACAGTCCTACTCCTCTGCCAACCCGGCGTGCAGCACCCCAACCTGCCTGACACCTCCACCGTTACACACCCACACCAGTCTATAGGGAAGTCTTATTACACAGTGGCTAAATGTCACCTTTCAAGAAACTGGTTTAAAGTTCTTCTTCAGGCGTCCATCTGAATATTTTTTAAGGTTTTAGACAGTCAGTACTCATTCCGATTGACTGCAAAATAAGCAGTCAAGGAAGGGTCTCTGTCTTCAGACTCTGAATTAA